>CM021107.1:557979470-558023714 GCA_007115665.2 Sequoiadendron giganteum | reverse complement strand
TGAAAGGAGAGATATAGGGAGAGGTAGGGATGGAGGGAGAGGTGAGACAAAAATAGAGAGAGGTCTAGGTAGATAGAGGGAGGAGGAGATAAAGAGAAAAATAGAGGGAGGAGAGAGGGAGGAAGAGGTAGGGATGGAGAGACAAAGGTGAGAGAGATAAGAGAGAGGAGGGGTGAGATAGAGAGAAAGAGAGTAGAGAGGGAAGGGGAAAGAGAGAAGTGAGATAGGTGATAGAGATGTGTGATGGAGCTTAAAATTAGAGAGATAAGGAGGAAGGTTAAGAGATTAAGATGGAAGGAGGGGGGAGAGAGAGAGATGTATAGAGGGATAGGTTAGATAGAGAGAAGTAGAGAGAAAAGGTGGGTGAAAGGAAGAGAGAGGGAGAGAGAGAGGGGGAGAAAGAGAGGTGAGATAAAGAGAAGTAGAAAGGGAAGGATAGAGAGAGGGAGATAGAGAAAATTAGAGAGGGAGGGAGGTAAGGAGAGAGAAGTGAGATAGAGAGAACTAGAGAGGGAAGGATAGAGATAATGACAAGATAGAGAGTAGAGAGGGGAGGAGAGAGTGAGGGAAGCAAAGAGAGAGAAAGAGAGGAGAGGGAGGGAGGGAGGGATAGGTGGTGTAGAGAGTAGAGAGAGATATAAAGAGATTAAAGGAGAGGGATGAGAGATAGAAAAATGTAGAGAGGGAAGGAGGGAGGGAGATAGATATTGGAGAGGGAAGGAGAGAGATGGACATGTAGAGACATAGTTCTTGAGCTCAAGGAAGATATTGTTAGATAAAGGGATGGAGATAGTGAGAGAGAGAGGTCTAGAGAATAAGAGATGAAAATGAGTGAGATAGATGAAATTCAACCTCCCTAGTACTAAAATTTGACCTCTTGATTACTTAAATTTGACATGTTGATTACTGAAATTTGACTAAGTCTAAAATTTTTAAGATCTTCCAAAAACTAGAATTTGCATTATAACTCTTAGAGATCTGAAACACTCTCAAACATCCTGCCTATATATACATGAAATATAACTTAAAGTATAAGAAAGTAAATGTCCATATGTAAATTTCAACTTATACTTAAATGTTTATTTCATGTATATAATTTCCTTGACAGAGAAAGCGAAAATCTAGTTTTGTGCAAAGCAGGCCATTTGGCGCTCGCTAAAAGGCCTACTTTAGACGTGTTAATTAGCAGGATTTGCTAAATTTTCTCATATTTTTTACCGTGCTCCCCATCTCATTTGCACATCTTTCAATGAAAAATTATAAAAAAAACCATGATAGTATCAACCTCTATCTCAGCTATCTAAATATATAATTCTTTTTTCATTTTGATTTAGTTAAGTTTTTGATCCATGGCTTCTATTGTAAATGCCTTCATTTTTGGTCAAAAACCAGCATGTGCTAGGTTTAGGATAGATTTTTACACGTTCATCGGAACGTGAAACAAATTACATTTTTTGAAACTAGACTCCATTCTACACATGATGAAAAAAAAAAAATCAATTTCGATTAGTTTGCAAAAAAAATGGGGGGGAGCACACTCAAATTTTAGCTTTTCAGGATGTGTCCACTTTGAAAATTCATAAAATATTATATATTCATTAAAAAAATTATCCGAAAGAAGGAGGATAAACTACATGGTGTTAGCTAATTTGTCACTATTGGGATTTTTGAAATTCTAAAAAAAAGTTAACCAAAAAGGGGGCAGCCCTCAGGCGCTATGCTTTTTTTTTTAATAAAAAAAGGACCTGTTTTGGGCCCCTCCCTTTTTGAGACCCTTAATCTTCATTAATTTCAAAAAAAATAGTAGCTTAGAAACTAGACTTGGAGCACTTCAACTTTTGTTCTTGCCGCATCTTGAAATTTTGAGTGTAACTATCTTCATTTTCTCGTGCAAATCAGATTTTCCTGATTTCAAAAAAAAAGTGGCATCTTAAGAGCCAAAATTGTGTCAAAGATTGGTGCACTTACCCTAATTCACCATTAAGAAACATCAACTTGACATCCATCTGATGGATCTTCCATCCCATATGTGCTACAAGTGAGATCACAACCCATATAGAAGTATACTTGGCCATTGGAGTGAATGTCTCCTCACAGTCTATTCCCTCCTTTCGAGAGAACCCGTTGGGCGCAAATTTTTCCTTGTATTTCTCAATGCTACCATCTGCACCATGCTTGATCTTCTAGATCCAGCGTGATCCAACTACCACCCTATCTATTGATCTAGGTACAACCTCCCACACATCGTTTTGCACTATTGTGGTATATTCCTCAACCATCACATCTAGCCACACTTGTTGTTGTGTAGCCTCTTGATAGTTGGAAGGCTCACTATCTACCAACTAAATAACTAAAGCCATATAATCATTATACCTGGTTGGTTATCTTTGTTCTCTATTATTCATCAAGTAGGAGCTCCCACAATCTCTTGAGTATCTCTACGTGTTTGTTGGTTCCTGCTACCAACTGTAGAGGATGAAATATTAACCTCCATGTCTTCCTGATGCATCTCTTGTATTTTTTGCATCTCTTGTATCTGTTGCATCTGTTGCTCCATACTCTGTGAACTCTCAGCACTCGAGCCTGTGCTAGTACTAGTAATTATACTCGAGCTTTGCTGCCCCTAATCTGATTGCACTATCCTTGGAGCTTTGGTTGACTAATCACTTTGATCATCTACTAGAAAATCTTTGGACCTTCTAAATGCCTTGTCCTCCTTGAACTTGACATCATGCCTAACTATAATCTTCTTGGTCCCTAGAATAAATATCTGATATGCCTTAGAGGTTTCACTATACCCCACAAAGTACCCTCTCTTTGCAATCTGATCTGACTTAGAATGTGTCACTGCTAGAATGTGAGAATATGCCAAACTCCCAAATATCCCGAAGTAGCTAACATCTAGGTTCTTCCTTGAGAATGCCTCCTCTAGTGTCATCTTTCCCAATACCTTATGTGGAACCATGTTTTGTATGTATATTGTTGTACTGCATGCCTCTACCCATAAGTAACATGGCATATCTTGGTCATACAACATAGCCCTTACTGCTCCCGATATAGATCAATTCTTCTTCTCAACAACCCCATTATGTTGTGGGTTGTAAGGAATAATCCATTCTCTCTTAATCACTTCCCTAGTATAGAACTCCTAGAACTCTTTCCCTTTGTAATCACCTCCATTATTTGACTGAAGAACCTTTATCTTCCTACCCATCGAATTCTCCACAAGAGCTTTAAACTCTTAGAAATGACTAAAGACCTCATCCTTGGTCTTCAAGAAGTATATCCAGATCTTCCTAAAGAAATCATCAATAAAAGTAACAAAGTATTCGTATCCTCTAAGAGACTTCATTGATATTGGTCCACATATTTCTAAATGTGCTAGATCAAGAACACCCTTGGATATGACCTGTCACTCCTTGGAAAAGTTGTTTTCACAAACTTCCCCAACACACATCCCTTACATACATCATCATACTTTGTGCTCACCTTTGGAACACTTTTCACTGTCTCACAAAGTAATTTAAGTGCTCCATGATGTATATCGCCCATCCTCCTATGTCATAGATCTCCTTGATCTCTATACTTATTGTTGCTCATCAGTGACTTATGAGTATCAAACTGTAACCTATAAAGTCGACTGCTCCTAACTCCAATACTATGGGTGATTTCCAATCCTTATGTTTGATTAACACATTTTCCCCTCTAAATCGTATTTTATAGCCTTTATCTTGAAGGATATATACATAAATCAGATTCATACCGAAGCTTGGAACATGCAACACACCATGAATGGGAATCAACTTGTCATTCTCCCTTTGAAATAGAATAGTCCCTCTCCAAACTGGATTGAGTTTGGACATGTTCCCCATAGAAATTTGGATCCTGATGTCCTCCTCCTTATAACTAGAGAAGTATTATCCAACTCTTGTCATATGAAATGATGCCCCACTATCTATATACCAGACACCTTGTGAGGTTGAGCTAAACATACAAGATATGAGTGAAAACTCATCCCCCATTCTACTAGAAAGCTCTTCTACACTTGTTGAAGCTATCATCTACTTCTTACCTTTCTTTTCATTCTTCTTCCTTTGCGAGCAATCATTGACATAGTGGCCAAACTCATGACAACCATAGCATTTGATCTTTGACAAGTCCTTCTTCTCACTTTTAGGATTTGATCCTTTGCTAGACCCCTTCTTTGCTTTCCCTTTTCCTACTAGGGCAACGTTTTTTTGTTCTACCTCATTTTTCTTAGTGTTACTGCTGGTTCCACTAATAAGACTTAGTCTAAGCTCCTCCTGAATGAATTCACTCCATAGTCGATTCCAACTTGATAAGGTGTCTCATCCATTAATAACTTGAACAAAAACATACCACTGCTTAGTAAACCCATTTAGGGCAATTCAAATTAGCTCGTCATCATCTGGTTTATCTCCAACAACTGCCAACTCATCCTTGACAAGTCTGAGTCTGGTGAGGTAACTTGTAACATCTTCTCCCTTGTTCATCCAAGTATTCCTCAACTTTCTATTAGTGGTAGTATTCTGGTACAGATTTAGAATAGTGTCCCACATCTTCTTCGTTATATCTAACTCTACGATATGTGGAACAATATGGTCCTTAACATTGCTAAGAATCAGCCTCCTTGCCTTGGCATCTTCCTTCTTATGTATGAAGAGTTGTGTTGGATCTGTAGGTACAACTACAACACTAGTCACATATTCCTTGATACCATTCCCTTCCAACAATAAAGAAATTATGGCTTTCCAAACACCAAAATTTGAGGCTCCGTCTAATCTGTCCTGATCTCTTGAACCTGTTGAGGCCATCTCAAAAATAAAATAATAATAATAATAATTCTGAAGAGGTAGAATTGAGTTTTATAAACCCTTGATTTTTCCTTCTTGTGACTACACTGAGCCTTTTTTGCCCTCAGATCTACTCTAATACCATGTGAAAATTCTATTGCAGTTACTGATTATTAATCTCCTATATGTAAAGATTATTTGATTGTCAAAAATTAATTTGCAGCAAATATTGAAAAATAACACAACTGCAACTTCACAAATAAAACCACAGTAATAGAGAAGAAAGCATGCAAAATAATAAACACAATATTTTTGGACAAATTGTCGGTGGAAAAACCTCGGAGGGAAAACCACTACTTTAGATGAGGAATTTAATTAAACTTCAGCAAATTAAAAGATACATAAACTGCTTGCCTCTTACTGGCAGAGTTCTGACAATATTTTTCTCTAAAAATTCTTCTCTCAATTTTTCCTGCTGAAATTCCACCGTTGTTGCCTCCAACGCTATCATTGCACCCTTTCTATCACTACAAAACTATTTGCTCTCATTGCAAATTTATTTTCTACACTACAAATCTTTCTCAAGTGTGTGTTCTCTAAATGCCCATTGATCCCCTTTTATACTATTCTCATTGAAAAACCAATGACCACGATTTAATCTCAATCAATGGCTAAGATTAATTAGACTCTAACAAACCCTAAGTAACTGGTTTCTAAAAGTCTCTAGAGGAATCAATCAATTAATTAATTATTTGGACTCTAACTAACTCCTTTCTAGAAGTCTCCAGAAAAATCACTTAATTAAATAATATTTCTTGTGCTTGGAGACACCTGTCCAAGCTACATAAATTAACACCTTGCACATTCAACGTTTGATATTTCTAGCTAATATCAACAGGGAGAGGGCACATCTATTGACATGAGTGAGAAAAATTTATAAGTGTCTTCGCTAAAACGTTGGAGTCGAAGTTAAGTTGATGAGAATTTGTGAAATTCATAGTCAATGAATCCTAACGCCAATGCTTGGAATGGAGGTGTGTGAGTATGCAAAGACTAAGAATGTGAAATAACAAATTTCTCAATATGTCTACAAGTTGCCAAGTGAAATTATCTTCCTTGTTGCTATGATTTGCAATATTAGAGGCTGCTATGGGTGGGGTCGACCACAATTAGCTGCTTATGAGCAACATCTAGACATGATGGAATGGCTTTATGCGATGCAAATCTTTTCCATCTACAAAACATTCATTTGTTGCCTCCTTGATCTACCTGCAAATACTTAACAAACACATATAGCCTATTGAAACTAACAAAAATACAATTGAGTTGAACACTTTTGGTCTGAAAATATCTCCATCCAGTTCTAATATAGAATTAGGAGATTATGGAGATAAGAAACAATCATAAGTGAACAATATGAGCTATCTTATTTAGTCAATCCAAATTACAATGAGTACAAAGCCTTGCATATAAGAGGCTATCCACCTATGATGTGGATTGACAAGTGTCCCATGAAGTGGCACAAAAGAGTAGACAAATATCCTATAGATATCATAAACATGGCACGTGAACTGTGTAACATGTGGCATTGCATGCACAACCCTGTTTTGTAAAATTTGAACTAAGCATATTCTTAGATTAATTCATATGGATTCTTGGTGGTATATGAGTATGGATTTCCAATTTACATTGTTCTTGAGCTATGGATGCAAAAAAACATGTTCATTTTTGAAATTTTCTAGTTGAGCATATATTTTAAGGCAATCTCTATTTTCTGCATATGGCTCGAACTTTAAAGCAATTTACTTCTATTTTTATGCGCCCAAGTAAGTAAGTTTATTTAATGAATTGATGCTGATAAAAAAATATTCAGAGAGCAAGTCGTATAATTCTGTACCATATTCTATAACCTCTAAATGCTAAAAAATGGCGATTGATTTCAAGAAGATTGGACGTTTTGAAGAAAAAGAAGACGGCCTCCACATTCTACATCAAAAGCGTATGTACAACATTTATTGAGAGGTTTTGGCGCATGAATTTTCATTTTGACATGACTTCCGCATTATATAGGTAGGTACAATACACATACTGCAGCAACATTTCATCTCTACATTTAACACCCCCATACGGAACCTACCGAAAGCCAGTAGTCCTAAGCCAAACCTATCTTACCCCCAGTCAGGGTCGAGCTCGCCTGATAATTGCTGTAATTTTTTAATTTAGTTTTTTTAAGTCGGAGAACACAAAATGGGGAGCTGGCTGACCGCTATTTTCGCTGTGCCAGGAGTTCCGCCAGCATTATCTGGGGCCCCACGCCCTCTTATTGGCTCCGTTAACTAATAATATGAAGCTCTAGCCTGGCTATGTTTAGCTCTTGTTTTAGCGGCCCCGACTACCTCCGTCAAACTTCCGGCACAACCGGCATCCATAATTCGCAGGCCAATTGGATAGGGTTTGGTGTTCGGATGCGGTTGATAAAGCTTTCAATTCCAATCGGGAATGCCGACGCTTTTGTATTTGTTGTGTTCGGGAAAAACAGTCCAAAAAATGACGAAAAATATGCACGACTGAGATTGATTTAACCCTCTTGCAGCCCCTCTTGAAGCTTGTGAACTGCTGATGAGCAAAACGAGCTTCAAAAGTTCAAATAAGACACACCTTTCACGTAAATATCTCCCATAAATACATATATATCACTCTACTCTTTCGAAGTCCTCCATTATTATTTTCGGCAAGTACGTTAACATTGAGAATGGAATGAATTGTTAAATCCGAAGGCCAATATTAGCTACTAAACTTATCCCTATTTAGACTTTTGATTCAACGCTGCTATGAAATACAAAGAAAATAACCTTTTCTCAAATGTGCATCTTCATTCCCAAACTCAACTGATTGGCAGAAAATCTCCAGAAACGTTTATTTTCATTGTTGTTTATACGGTTCAGAATATAACCTTTAGTCTGTGAAAAACTGAAGTCTTTAATTGTCATAAAAGTATCCGTCCAATGATAAAAATAAATAATTTTGCACTCTCCACCACCCAGAAATAATTCATTGAAAGAAGAAACAAAAATATTAAAATTAAAATAAACGCTATCCATTAAATGCCATAGAAAACTTCTGGTTGTTGACAAAAGATTTCCCCATTAACAAATTAAGGCATTTCCGAAGCAAGTATCATTTTAATTATCATGTTTATTATTTATTTCTAACACCTCCAATATAAACAAACAGGAAAAAGAAAATAGCGAAAAGACTTCAAACCTCAATACGATTCTTTATTTAAAAATGTCTCTCATGATAAAAAGAACCAAAGTTTATTAAAAAGAAAGAATTTTAATGTAGTGGAGTCCTTATTTAGGGCCCACGTATATTTCTTCATGAAGTCCTTTCTTACATAAATAGTTTCCTTAATATTCTTTTAATAAGGAAACTACTTTTCCTTAGTGTGGGGAAAACTCTTAATTTAAATAAAAATGAATAAATTAGGTTATTTTAAATGGGATCTTTCTTTTTTTTTACTTTAATGAAAATAAATGAAATATATATAAATAAATGTATTTATTAATATAAAAATAGCGAATAAGAGAAGCTTAGAAATACTTAGTTATAAAGATGCATTAAGAGACAATGTAAACAAAGATGGCTGTAAAAGTGGGGTTGGGTTAGTCCCCTAGGCGAGTCGAGTAATTGTAACAAGTTGTTTAGCAAGTGTGGCGTCTCCTAATCTAGTCTATCCATTTGCAATAATGCTACTTTAACAATTAAGTGTAAATCGAACAAAATGCTTGTATTAGTTATTTAATGTTAATACTATCCTCAGCAATGCCTGATTGACAATACTCATCATCGTGCTTAAAAGATGACTAACCAATAACAATTTTACTATCTAATTATTAACTAATAATATTCTCATGGCGGACGGAGTGGTCTGGGCGGGAGAGGAAATTTTAAATCCTCTGATGGCGATGGGGAAACTGAAAGTAACGAAGAGGCGGATGATTTGGATCCTTCGTCCGGGTTCTGCTGGCTGTGGCTCCTGGACGAGTCTATGGGTTGCAAGGGATGGAGGCATCGCGAGGCTTTTGGTCAGCATTTTCTTTTTGGCGGAGGAGATGGAAGCTTGGAGACTGACACGGTGGTTTTGGCCTCCTCACTGTCTGAGCATGAGGGGGTGCTCTTTTCTTTTGGTCATTGGAGGATAGGAGGCTGTGGGGCGACATGTCTCGGTCGGATTCCTATGGGGGTTGCTTTGGCTTGGGGTTCCCTTTTTTTGGGCGGCTGGTGCTACATTGAGGATAGCATGGCAGGAACTGAAGAAGACGATGACTATATTCCAGACTCCCCCCTTTTCTTTGTGTGGGGATCTTTGTATCCTGCATCTCTTCGAAGCTTTTATGGGGTTTGGCTCCTGTTTGGCAGCCTGATGGAGTTCTTGGACCCCGTGAGGGTTTCTACCCTTTGTCTGATGTTCACATCTGGTTTCATTTCTATCTTAGGGGATTTTTTTGTCGATCTTATCTCTGATGGACTACGTGGAAGTTGTTTCTGCCTTGACTGGGAAAGTTTTACGATTGTTTATCTGAGGGCGTCTTTGGAGTTCTCAGCTTCCTCTCTGCCCCTATGACAAAAAAATGGTAGTTTCCCTGTTTCTCTTCTCTCCTTGCACCCCTCTGATTATTTTAATCTGTTGGGAGAGGTTTTTTTTCTCTGGATTCCTTTGGAATCTCTTTGGTATATGGTTATCCTAATGACAAGGTCTGTATAACAATGTCTTCATTTTTTGACTCTTGGGTTTACCTGTGGCGAGGGTTATGTTAACTCTCTCTTTATTGGTTCCATGGCTTTGCTCTTTGTGCTTCATGTTTTGCATCTTTCGGTTACTCTGGTGTTTTCTATAGAGGTGGTCCTTTCTTCTATTAAGGGGGAGAAGGATGTGGCTAGAGTTGACCTTTCTCCTATTGAGGTGGAGATGGATGCTACTAGTTTTGCTTGGAGGTGTTGTTGGGGGGCTATTGAAGCCCTATCTTTTGACTGCAAGAGAGTTGATGATGGATTTTCTGATAACTTCTTTCCTTTATCTCCTATAGAGGTGGAGATTTTGAAAAGCAAGTTATTCTTAGTGGAGTTCACTCTCAAGGATAAGGGGTGTTGTGGCTACAATGGTTTGGATGAGCTTGGTTTTTTCTCCTATAAAGGTGGAGAGAACAACTAGTTTTTGTGGATCATTGTTGGTACCCTGTAATTTTGTGGCGATCTCTCCTATAGAGGTGGAGAGGGCATATTGGTGGTCTCAATTTCTTATGATGTTGAGGCTTTGGTTCTAATCTATTTTTTAGTTGTTTCTACCAGTGGTATGGAAAGGTTTTTTTTCTTCAAGGATTGGAACGTTGTTGCTTGGCTGGTGCAGGCAATTTTCTTGGATTTAAGGTCCCTGCTGCCAAAACCAGGGTGTATAGGGTTGTGGATCCCTTCAAAATCTAGAGGTTTGGGTGTAAGGTCCTTGCCAAAACTTTGTTGTAGTGGGTTATTGGTCCCATCAAAACCAATGAGTTCAAGAATAATGTAAAATCTTGGTACTTTGTTGGGCAACTTGCTAGTTGGTGGTTGGCTATGTCTTTGTATCGTTGTTGGGTGTTATTGGACTCTATTCTTAGGGTAGCTTGATCTTCATTGTATGGGTTTTAGGTCCCTTCAAAATATGATGGTTTCAGGTCTATTCAAAACTTGTTGTTAATGGTTTCGGGTCCATTCAAAACCTATTTTTCCACTAATCAAAACTAATAATATTCTCATTCCTATAGAAGAGACACAATTTTGACATTGATAAATGAAATTTACATCTACATAAGAAGATTTACTAACAATCATACTAATTTTGTTGATAGTAATTGGTGCACCAAAATCTAACATTTAATATTATGTAATTTAAATAAATATGAGGTTAATACTTTAATACCTATAATAATACTCCTAGATGGTGTTGACTTTGAATCATCTTCAATAATCACTATAAAAGAATAGTGTGAACATGGCAATAAATGGTAATATGAATTGTAAGGCAATGGTAGTATTATCAACATATTAATGTTGTATCAACCAAAATAGAGGATAGTAAGGTAGGTAGGTAGATAGTAGAGGATGTGCATTTTATATGACTAATATTTATAATAATGCTAAACTTATTAGGAGGAATCACCTTCACATTATTAACAATGGGGTGAATCTTTGGAGATTGTATTATAAAATAATGTTTGTTTCAAGTCCTTACTTGATTAGGTAGCTACATCATCAAGTTAAGAGAAATTATCTCTATCTTGTAAGTTTTTCAATTAAATTAATGACATATGTATTAAAATCTCTCTCTAAGCCAAAGTGAACATTTGATGTCTTCAATGTGCAAAGGAATTCTCAACTTAATGTCTTAAGATACATAGGTAGTTAAGTAAATAAATACCTTATATAGGTAAGAGACATTGTTCATTCTTTTTGACAAATATTAATTTATTATTAATAAGATTATTTGTGGATAAGTGTTATTAACAATAATTGATAACAACATATTGTTATTAATAACAATATATCATTATAGATAATTAGAGATTAAGTAATGACATTAATGTTTTGTTATAATGGTAATAATACCCTTGAGATAAATTCAAAATGAAATAATAATAGTATTAGTTAAAATGAAAGTAGTATTATATTGTAAATTGAGATTTAAAAAAAAAAAATCGGCAAAATTTTTTGGACATGACATAAACAATCTATCTTGAATATATGAGATAATTGTCCTCTATCCAGACCTTTGGAGAAGGGTAGCTCTCATTCTTGCACTAAAAATGGGGCTCTAAAATTTCTTGGAATGAACTCCATGAATGAGAGTTATACAGTTCCACAGTGAAAGCAATGAAAATCCAGAAGATAATACCCCTACATAGTGAAAGCAATGAAACTCCTGAAAGATAATACCCCTGAAAAGCAAACAACAAGAAGATTTGAAATCAATTTTTCTAAATGTAGACACCAAAAGAGTTTCATACCCTATAAACTGTAGATGGAAAATAAACAACAGGTCCCTTAAATATACCAAACCAGGTCCCTTGTAAAGCCCACCACATGATACTATACATAATACTAAACAAAGTAACAAATTGTAGTATTTAAAAATAGGTCCCTTGATATTCTAAACAACAGGTCCCTTATAAAAGCCTCAACACAAAGTCGCTTAATAGTAAACTAAACAGAGCACTGAAAATCTAATGTCGAGAATGAGAGAAAGAAACTGGAACCTAACCAGCTAGATGACGGAGTTGAGACCACCTTAAAGAAATTTTTGGACATAAAGCATACCGTTCAACAGTCTCAGCTTATTGCTTTGATTAGCCATGTTTTACCTACAAACAAAATCTTCGAAGAAAACTTGAATATGGTTATGACATTCCATTTTCTACATTATCCTTTGAACAAGTAACTAGCTTGTAATATTTATTTTGACTTATAGAAATGGATTTTTCAAAAGTTTTTGAAAGAATTTGAGGTCCGGCACATGTTAATTTTTTCGTAACACAATTAAGATTGCGTAATCTTGTTGAAGGCGTGAAAGTCTGTTTGTCTATGTGGAAACCTGCACATACTAGACAATTGTTATATAAACATTTACCTTTGTTATGGCCTGCAAGAAGAGAATTGTTGTTAATTTGAGAACATCGATATTGTTTTTGTCCACTAGTGTGAAAATTACTTTCTTCATGTGCCGATCTTACTTTCAAGGTGCCAAACAAAATGCTCAAATGCCAACTCACAACTTTGTTTATCATGGATTGTCTGAGCTATACTTAAACAAATGATGTAGATCTAAAAGAAAGATGTCGCTCAGGACCAAAGTACAATCTTGGATAAGATTTTGCCACACCTACATCAACATGTTGATGTAGTACCTTTAGGTGATAATACCCTGTTTTGAATAAACAAATGATTTAACAACATTTATCCCTTAGAGATTCTCATGCTTTTTTCTATATTTAGTATACCATTCCTTGAGGCAAAAGGCAATTCATTTCGATAATGTTTTCCTGAGCATGATTACACTTGACTTCCAAACAATCATGCTAAACACTTGTTTCTTTTTCTATAACATTTTTAATTTATGTGTCACGTTTTGCAAATTATTATCATACAACTGTTCATATTGAGATTGATCACACCCCACATTAGCAAATTTTGTTAAAGTAATTGGGTATTTACTTTATTAATTAAACAATATTTGTTTAATTACGTAAAGTTCCCTTTTACCTCTTTTCACTTAAGCTAACATTAGGTGCATAATAATTAATTACTTTATTAATTATTATAGTGCAAGCTTAGGATTTTCTTTTTTAGGGTTTTCATCTATATGTAGTTGAAAACTATCTTTTGTATCATTATTCATTTTACATTTTTCAGGTGAATACATTGCTCCACATTCTTGAGCATTTCTTTTGTTGCTTCTATTTGCTTCTCTTTGTAACAGGTTATTTGCTTGCAAAGATCTTTTGGACTTCTGTGGTGTTGTATCTTCTCAACTCCAACATGGTATCAGAGCTTTAGATTTGCAGCTACTTGTTCTCGTTTTGAGATTTTGCATTGGAAGCAAATCTAGGGTTCTAAGTTTTTTTTGGGTGGATTCAGCATACTCCTATTTTTTGGTTCACTTTGGGCCTAAATGGATAGTGCAATTGGATTCGTAGTGCCCAAAAACCCCTAAACAACTGTCAAATCGTCGATTTTAGTTACAGTCAATTTGGAAGGCAAACTTTTTTTTGCCCTAGGGCCGTACGGAGCAAAAATCGCAAAAAAATATTAAAAAAAATTAAAAAAATAAAAGTTTTTTGATAAATTTGTGTGCGGCCAGTTAAATTTATTTCGCCGCCTGGCGGCCACCACAGCACCGCTAAGCGGCCACCAGCTTCGGCTCCACCACTCGGCCTCCCTGCACTCCGCCCGGCCGCCTGCACCGCTCGACCTCTTGCATCGCTCGGCCGCCCTGCCTTCCGCTCAACCGCTTCCGCCGACACCCGGTCTCCACCGCCAAGCTCACAGCCATCACTGTCGAGCTCGCCCCCGGGCTCCGCTGACCTGCCGAGCTCGCCGCTGTCGCTGCCGCCGAGCTCCCCGGCACCCTACGCACTGCTTGGCCGAGCCCGTCGACATCGCCGACGCCGACCCGAGTCCACCGACCAACTCGCCCATGTCAGCCCCCACGGGCCTCTAAACCCCTGCCGCCTAGTCATATGGCGACCATGGGCTCCGCCCATTTCAGCCCCCTGGTTCACCCACGTGACCAGGGGCTCTTTTTTTAAAGCTCTCGGGTACCAGAGGAGTCAAATAGGGCATTTTTTTCGCTCTCACGAAAACGGGCATAACTTGGGCATCCTAGCTCCGTTTTTCGAACAGGAAGAAGGGTTGGAAAGCTGATTTCAGCACCGATCGGATGGTCTAGGTAATTTTATAAAAAATTTACCAATCTGGATTTTTTTACCAGTCAAAGTGAGGTCTACTTTCTTCACTTCCGGGGTCATAGAAGATGCAAACGAACTCCATTTTTCAAACTTGAATAGGTGTTGGAAAGCTCTCGACATGCTCTATTCAGTGATGTGATCTATTTTATGAGAATTTTCTCTAGGTACATGAAAATTTGTCTTGAAGCATTTTTTGCTTATGCATTACTTCCTTCTTCTCAGTTTGTACTAGGGTTTGGGTTTATCTTTTGTGGGGGGTGTTTTCCTCTTGCTTTCTGTCATTTTTATCATAAAATCAGAACACCAAAACTCTCAAAAATCAAAACCCTTCTACATCTTCTGTCTATTCTGAAAGTTCACATAATAATAAAAAACACAAGCAGGTACAGGTGCAGGGTTTCATGGCAGACTCTTCAGTTGAGCTACTCACATCACATAACTATCACACTTGAAAGTATCGTATGATGAGGCTACTTAGGTCACGAGGGTTATGGTCTTGTTTAGATGAGGTTCAGCCTTAGTTGTAGCGTCCTTTTGAGATTATGCAGCACAGGAACAAGATGGATGAGGCTATAGGTTTGTTATGCATGCATGTTTCAGATAGTCTTTTGTTTCACCTTGATGCTTTGCTCACTCCTCGAGCCATCTGGCTAAAATTTGAGACACTTTTTGGGGCTGTTAATGAGTTTCGCACATTACAAATTGAGGCAAAGCTGACTTCATTGTTACCTGATTTATTTCCCACTATTGAGGATTTTTTGAACAAGTTCAAAACTATCCTTACTATTTTACAGGGTTGTGGGAAGAACAAGATAGACACAGAGTGCATTTACTTGATTCTTTTGAAGCTTCGTGGTCCATTTCAGATATTTGCTTCCTCCTTCTACTCCACCATGGATGGTTTGGGTGCCAGTTTTACCATGTCTACCTTTGATTTGTTTTGTGAGCGTTTGTCTCGGGAACAGTCTCACCTTTCTCAGATGGATATGCTCTCAGGTTCAAAGAGCAAAGCATTGGTTGCTCAGTCACCAAAGGGGAAACAGAAGCAGAAACCAAGGCCCAAGAAAAATTTTGCAGGTAGTGAGCATTCCTCTAAACCACCATTTAATCCAAAACATGGGAAATCTTCAAAGTCTGGTGAGTCTTCGTCCAAGACTAAGGAGAAATCAGGAGACACTTGCAGTTTCTGTGGTAAGCAAGGTCATCTAGTTTCCAGGTGTTGGAAATGATTAGAGGCTTTAGAGGAGGCCATGCAGCAACAACACATTTCCTCACCTCAGTCTTCTTCTTCTTCCACCACAGGGAAGGGTCATGCTCTCACTGCACGAGCATCAACCAATGGGTCCACTTGGATTTTAGACTCTGGTGCTTCTCACCATATGACTCACACTCAGCAGTTGGTCACTTCTCTTGCCTCTTGTGGTACTTCACAGATTGCAGTGGGTGACTCTTCACAGCTTTCCGTCTTGGGTTCAGGTTCTGTCTTTTTGGATGGGGGCACTCTATAGGATGTTTTGGTTGTTCCTGACATTTCGATGAACCTCTTGTCCATTTATCAGATTTGCCACACTGGCTCTGGTAAGACAGTTGAGTTCTCACCACATAATGTGGTTATTCGGGACCTCCATGATTCTGATTTGGTTGTGGCTACTGGTAGTGTTGATACAGCATCTCGTCTTTACAGATTTGATGGATTTGCGCCTTTTGAGGGTACAGGTTCATCTCTTATAGCACATGTAGAGTCGGTGAGTCAGCTTTGGAATGAGTGTTTGGGCCATGTCAATTATAGATATATTCAACAGATGAGTACACAGTCACTTGTTCTTGGTCTTCCACGGATTTCCTACACTGACAATGTTTGTCATGGTTGTGTGTTTGGCAAGCATCATAGGGATTCCTTTCCGAAGGGAAGTACCACTCGTGCTTTGGCACCCTTGGAGCTGATTCATAGTGACCTCATGTCATTTCCCACTCCTTCTTTTTCAAGGGCCAGGTATGTACTCACATTCATTGATGACTTCTCCAGATGCACATGGTTGTACTTTCTTAAGTACAAGTCTGATGTCTTTGATTCCTTTCGTGTCTTCAAGACATTTGTAGAGAAGCAGTCTAATCTTTCTATTCGGCGGATATGTACAGATAATGGGGGGGAGTATGTGAATCAGGCTTTCAAAGATTTTTGCACTGAGCATGGTTTACAGCATCAATTTTCTGTTCCCTACACCCCTCAGCAGAATGGTATCGCTGAGCAAAAGAACAAAACTTTACGGGAGATGGCTAATTGTATGGTTCAGTCCAGGTCCATGGATTCATCCTTTTGGGCTGAGGCAGTCAATTGTGCCAACTATATTCAGAATCGGATGCCTCACAAGGCGATTCGACATATGAATCCTGAGGAGGCTTGGTCTCATGACAAGCCTGATATTTCATCATTTTGAGTATTTGGTAGTGAGGCATGGGCTTTTATTCCTGATGCTCAGAGGAGAGCTATGGAGTGAAAAAGTCGACCCCTCATTTTTGTCGGCTACTGTGAGGATGTTAAGACGTACAGGTTGTTTGATCCTGATTCCAGAGAGGTCTTGTTTCGATGGGATGTTCAGTTTGATGAGCGCCTTCCCCCAATTGATACCCTGTCTCCAGTGTCCACTTCACTACCTACTCCACCCACTACAGCTCTTCAGGATTATTTTGAGGATTCTGATGAGGATATTGATGATCCCCCATCTCCACCTCCACTTGCTCCACCTCAAAGGCCCAAATGGGCTCGCTTTACTATTGAGGCAGTAGAATCTATGGCCGGTGATCCTTCAGACACTCGTCGCACTCGTTCTCATACTACGGGTTCTAGTCTTTTGATTCATGCTCTTTCAGAGGATCCTCAGAGATTTTCAGAGGCGACAGGTCACCCTGAGTGGGATAGTGCCATGGAGGAGGAGTATTCTTCTTTGATGAGGAATAATACATGGGATCTTTGTCCTCTTCCTAAGGGCAGAAAGATGGTTTGGTGCCGATGGTTGTATCACACCAAGTATGTTGCTGATGGTTCTATTGATAAGTACAAAGAACGTCTATTGATGGTTCTATTGATGGTTCTATTGATTACTCCGAGACATTTGCCCCTGTCGCCAAGATGAATTCTATTTGCTTTGTATTATCACTTGCAGCTTCTAAAGGATGGCTCATTTTTCAGATGGATGTGAAGTGTGCCTTCTTACATTGTGACCTACAAGAGGAGATCTATATGGAGCAGCCTCAGGGATTTTTTCATAATTCTTCTTTGATTTGCAGAATTCAGCGTTCATTATATGGTCTCAAACAAGCCCCTCGGGCTTGGTATGAGAAGATGGACTCTTTTTTGCTCTCCACTAGTTTCACTCATTGTCATTCTAATCATACGATCTATATTCAGCATCTTGAGGGCGAGATCCTGATTCTTGTGCTATATGTTGATGATCTTCTCATCATAGGTAGCTCATCCTCTATGATTCAGCATTCTTAGCTAGCCTTGATGGAGCAGTTTGAGATGATAGATCTTGGCCTTCTGCACTATTTCCTTGGTCTTCAAGTGATTTAGTCTTCAGAGGGGATCTCCATTTATCAGCAGAAGTATTCTTTTGATATGCTTCAGCGCTTTGGCATGCTTGATTGCAAGCCTGCCCCCACACCTTTTTAGTCAGGGGTTGTTTTGACTACTACTTGCCCCACTCCTTCAGTAGATTCTACACTTTACAAGCAGTTGGTTGGCAATTTGTTGTACCTAACTCACACTCGTCCTGATCTTTCCTTTGCGGTTGGTCTTGTCTCTCGATTCTCACATGATTCTCATGAGAGTCATTGGCAAGCTGCCAAGCGTATTTTGAGGTACATTCAGGGCACCACTTCATATGGCATTCACTACACATTAGGGGATCCTTACATTGTTGGCTACACTGACTCAGATTGGGCTGGTGATGTCAATGATCGAAACTCTACTTCTGGCTTTGTTTTTTTTCTTGGCTCTAGTCCTATCACATGGTCGTGCAAGAAGCAGACTGCTCATGCATTATCATCTATAGAGGCTAAGTACCGAGCTACTATGCTCGCTAGTCAGGAGATTTTATGGCTTCGTCAGTTGATGACTGAGTTTGGTTTTCCTCCTGATAGTCCCACTATTCTTTGGTGTGACAATCAGAGTGCTATACACATTTCACACAACCCGGTGGAGCATCAGTGGACGAAGCACATTGAGCTTCATATGCATTTCATCAGACAGTTGATTCAGGATGGTTCTCTCATCTTGGAGTATGTTCCCACTGTCGAGCAGGTTGCAGACATCTTCACGAAACCTTTTGCATCTCCACGCTATCTTCAGTTGCGCTCTATGCTTGGGGTGAAGGAAGTTGTCCTTGGGGGGTCTTTATGAGGCCTTCCTTCCTTCATGTTTCTTTCAGCATGTTGTTCTATCTCTTTTTGGAGAGGAGTTTTTCCCACTGGATTTTCTCCTTTTCTCCATTTCATAGAGATTTCATTGTACTTGGGTACCTGATCTGGCCTTGTTGTTGGGACCCATTGCTTTTGCTTTCAGTAGCTTCTTCTAGGTTTTAGCTTCTCCCTATGTCTATCTTAAGGGGGGGTGTTAGAGTAAT
Organism: Sequoiadendron giganteum; assembly: GCA_007115665.2. Taxonomy (NCBI): domain Eukaryota; kingdom Viridiplantae; phylum Streptophyta; class Pinopsida; order Cupressales; family Cupressaceae; genus Sequoiadendron; species Sequoiadendron giganteum. The sequence continues at coordinate 558,004,775 of CM021107.1, read as the reverse complement.
TGGGTATTTACTTTATTAATTAAACAATATTTGTTTAATTACGTAAAGTTTCCTTTTAACTCTTTTTCACTTAAGCTAACATTAGGTGCATAATAATTAATTACTTTATTAATTATTATTGTGCAAGCCTAGGGTTTTCTTTTTTAGGGTTTTCATCTATATGTAGTTGAAAACTATCTTTTGTATCATTATTCATTTTACATTTTTCAGGTGAATACATTGCTCCACATTCTTGAGCATTTCCTTTGTTGCTTCTCTTTGCTTCTCCTTGTAATAGGTTATTTGCTTACAAAGATCTTTTGGGCTTCTGTGGTGTTGTATCTTCTCAACTCCAACAAATTTATTTGCCACTAGATTTCCTTTCCTATATGTGTGTTTTATTTGCACAAACTTAACATTTTCCAATATTCTCCATGCCTATTGCATTACATATCTAATTTGCCAACTTAAAATCCTTTTTTCCTTACAGGCATTTATAATGATTAATGAATCACCTTCAATTACCAAATTTATGAGATTCAATGTGTATGCTAAATGCAAGCCATGAAGTAAGGAATGTGCTTCTGCAACATTATTCGTTTCTCTTGGAAGTTTTATTGACTTTTCTTAAACAAATGATCCTTTGTGATCCCTTATTACAACTCCTGCCCCTGACAAACTTGGATTCCCATGAGAGGCACCATCAAATTTTAACTTATAGAATCCAACTTTAAGAGGAGACCATTTAATTTTGCTTATGTCCATCTTGTTTATTGGATTGTGTAAACTTCCTTTGAAAGGAAATACAAACTTCCCCCATGATTGCATTACTTTTGAATCCCAATATGTGAAAATTGATCCAACATTTTTTGACTTTAAGATATATGCATTTTTTAATTCTAAGATTGATGACTCCAATATCTCCAATACTTGCTCTATCTTCATTTTTTCCTTTCCAAATATCCTTCTATTTTGTTCCCACCAAATTTTCCACAATACTACAGAAGGTATCACTCGCCATATGCAAGCAAACAATGCAGTTTTGTACAATGTTGGCCAGCTTGTAGCAAAATCCCACAAGTTTTTTTCCATCGAAGCATGCCAACTCAATTTATTTTTTATAAATGATCAGCATTTTGAGGCATAGGGGTAATGAATAAAAATACTATTTACCTCTTCCATATCATTATCACATAAGACACATTTAAATTGAGCAGCTATTCCTAATATGATTAGCCAGTCACTTGTCAGAATAATTTTTTTAACGGTGAGCCATGAAAAACATCCTGCCTTTGGTAGTACTGAGGATTCCCAACAAAATGTTAAAGCTGTTTTTGGCTCTATTCTTTCCCCTTGACTCCTTATTGCCTTGTAACCCATTTTTACTATGTAATTTCCATTTTTTGATGGAGCCCATAACAACTTATCCTTGCTACCTGAAGCATATGTGATTGTTTCTCCCATTATATTCCTATATTCCTCTCTCTGACTTTGTGAATAGTTAAAAACATAAACATCTTTCCACTTTACTTTACCAGTGCACTCATCTATGCTTTCAAAATAATCACTAACTTTATCACCCCAAATTTTAGTAAGATAATTTTGGATATCTTTTAAATTTAGAACCACTTCAAAGGTGCATGACCTCCCCATGAATCTTCCCAAAACTTTTCTTTTGAAGCATCATGAATTTCCCAAGTGAAAAATGGTATGTGTAGTGTCTTTAATTAGGTTGATAACTAGGAACATATATTCCTCTACTCAGGGATTAAACATCACAACTGATAGTTATATTCTACTAAAGGACATCATTTAATTGTCAACCCAAGGATGTTAGAATTGAAATGGGCTTGCAAAGTATATGCACTAACAACCTATCTCAGACATGTGTTCTTCCTTAAAAATACCATGCTAGAATTGAAATTGCTAGAAACAAACCTCAACTAACTGAGTCTTCCCCAAATGAAAACTAAACCCAGTTTTGAAGACAGGAACTACTCTGTCCCTAGTGGCTACAAGAACAATTGACAACTCTATAATTTTTCCAGCTGCAGGAACAATCACACTGAAGTTCTATGAAAATGAAGTACAATTACTCTAATTGTAGAAATGGAAAAGATAGCTAGCTTCCCTAAGTGGGCCCCCTTAGGTAGTGTCTCAAGTGCACAATTAATTAAGCTACAAACTCCATGAAATAATTTTATTGAATTGAAACTGAAAAGTACATTGCTCACAACTTGCAACTATATTTCTAGAAAACTAAAGCTATTACAATAGTAAACTTCCAACCCTTTCCTTGAAGGAGAACATGCTATTTATTCAAAACTGAAACCTAAAAACTAACTAACCTTTCCCACATAAATGGGAAATCTTTATTACATCACGACCTTTACATTTAAAGAAGTGGACACAAGAGGGAGAATTGAGTCAAATCAGTTTGAAAGAATTAATGCACCACTATCCTAGATTTGTGTGTCATCAAGATGCCTCTACTAGATTCTTGGAACACTTCCCTTTCATGGTAGATGACTTATCAGTTGTCTCATCATTTCTCGTTGCTGAATCGGTCCACTTTGAATTAGTCCTGTAGCAATCTAGTGGAGGTTGAATCTTCTCCTTGAGACTTGGTACCTGCAATAACTAATAGCTGCTCTTGCGGAAAAGGGTTAGCTCAACACATTCAACTCATTAAATGATCCATTATATCATTCATACATTCATTAGGTATTGATTTCAATCAAACAATATTTCACATATGGCTGCAGGAAGGTGAATAGTAGTGGTTGTAGGAAAGGAATTTTATCACACAGAGTCACAAGGCACGCATCTTTCATCAAATTAATAAAATATTTAATGAATAATCATGGAAAGACTTATCATAATAAACTTGTTATATTAAGCATAAAGTCTATGTATTACTTCCATAATTACCACTAAATGTCTTTCGCAGCATAATAAAAGATATAAAGATGTTAAAAACATAGTCTAAAATATGCCAAAAACTGGGCTCATCATTCCCCTCAACCTACTACTTGTTGGTCCCTTTAGCAAGTCTGACATTCTTCCTCCGAGAAAACTCTCTTAAGTCAGCATTTAACTACTGTCCACATTCGCCATTTTAAAAGCTCCAGAAGTGAACCCTCATAGATTTCAACCATTGCCACCTGTTATCCTCTGAGTCCCTGCTGTAGGTATTTTTTTCTCCCTGCATGGCCAAAAGTTGCCATAAGAGAATGGGTGGCTACATGACCAATGGTAAACACTTCTCTTTCTTCATCCTTTCATTCCTCATGTACCTTTCTTCTCTTCGAGTGGATGCATTAGGTTGTTTGGGGTATGTGGCTTTGCCCTCCTTAATTGCAATGGAAAGTGCTCCCATCTTGTTCTACTATGTTGTGCAATAGCATCAAGGTCATCACTCACAATATGATAGTACTTGGTAAACACTTCTTGTCTCAAAGGTTCAATTACCAGTTGTATACGCCTAAAAATGGTCTAGAGAATTCTGATTACTTAAATACAAATTATTTAATTGATTATCCTAATTTCCTCTAATGTTTGAATAAATAGAAATATTTATTTATTTAGTTCGCATTCACATTCACATTTAAATTCTTCTAAATTAAATAAATAAAATTAAATACTTTGTTTGATTTAATTATCATTTTCGTATTTTATTCTATCATATCAATCTTAAATTAATTAAATGAAGATTAAAACACTTTATTTATTAATTGCCATATTCTTCTGTTTAATTTAATAAACAACTTCTATAGTTCGTTTTATTAAATTATTTATCCCTCTTTTGCTAATTTAAATAAATCAAAATATTTGAAAAAAGGCATAAAAAATATTCCATCTATATTTCCTCAAAATTGAATTAGATATCCCATGTCTAATTTATGTCTAAAATATGTGAAAATTAATGCTTTAAAACTTCACAGTAAGTTTTGGAGACAAATTGGAGACAAATTCTAAATTCTTCTCTCAATCCTCCTCCATCAATCTTTCCTCTTCTCTTGCCTGGTGTTTTCATGGGTAGAGACAATCACCAAAATTCTCTCAATCTCCTCCATATCTCACCATTCAATCCTCTAGATTGAATCCAAGCCTCTCAATGCCATCCCTGTGCATTTCTACAGCCAAGAATTCTATAAATAAAGCCTCATTGAACCAAGAAAGGATCCCAGGTTATCAAGTTTACTCTGCAGAATTTCATCCAGCATTCAAGTATCAAGCATCAAGTTTTCATATCATGGCTGCCTCTTGTACCTGCATTTATCAATTTTCATGTCAATTCATATTGCATTAGTTTCTTTTATTCATATACACATTATCAACATCCTTCTCATTCTCTGAATTGTCATTTTAACAATCATAGTGCTCACATGATCTAAGAGCCACAATGATTTAATAAATATTTGGAGATAGAGAGAAATATGATGCTTTTAGTAGATTATTGTTTTGATTTGGTTCAATTAGCTTTGTGTTTGATATGTTGTGTTTCAACGCTTTCATCAAAAACTATAGCGCATCCATGGAAAACTACAACTCTCCCGTGCTCTGTTTCGGCGCTTCCATGATACTACAGCGCTTCTGTAAAAAATTCTAGCGCTTTCAACTCTAGCGCTTCCATGACCTATTTCGGCACTTCGGTGACTCATTTCCAGAAAATCTGATTTAGCGCATCCATGGAAAATTTTGACGCTTCGGTCTTCTGTTTCGGCGCTTTCGAGTTCAACGCATCAAGTAAAAGTTATAGCACTTCGGTGGACTGTTCCAGCGCTTTTGTAAATTCAGTCTGGATTCGATGTGACCGCGGCCAGATTTTTTTTTTTTCACAGTTAGAATAAAATTTATCAATCCTAGGATAGTCACTTCTAGTTTCTAAAATGTATCAATCCTAGGGTAGCCACTTTTGTTTTCTTAAAAGCAAATTTATCAATCCTAGGGTAGTCATCATATTTTTGCAGTATAAGTTAAAAAGAACAACATGATTTCTGTGAAGCAACACCTTCACATAGATTAGAAAATTATCTTTTTGGGCTTAAAATAGAACAACTTATATGCTGTGCTTGTAGTGATTAGGCTTATGCTCTCCCTTTAACTGGGTGATCAAAGCGCCAGATTCACTTTTACTTCATGCTATTTACGCTTTATTAAATCCTTTAGAAGGCTTGTCGTAGTGGGAAAAAGTACTCACCGTACGGGAACGACCTAAGTGGGAATGCCTAAAGCCAAGGATTCCAACCCACTATAATAAAAATGCAAGTTGTTGATGAAAGTCCAATTTGATGGTAGTGAGCAAGATAACCATCCCCAAAATATTTGTTCTAAAGATTGGGAGGTCTCCTGAGGGAGTTTATCAATAGCCGCACCACATGGAATCCCTATCTACGAACCATAGAGTAGTATCCCGCCGAGTCAGTATCCATACATTGTCATACTCACGGTGCAAGGGGAGGGAAGAATTTGCCCCCAAGACACTCACCATATAATTGCCAAGGACCGTTTTCCTAGAGGACGAGAAATCCAACTCTGAGTACGCACCTAGAAACGAAAAAAACACGGGCACCCTCTAGGGGGTGACACGGCTGTGTGCGTCAACGTAATTCAAGATGTGGGCTGTGAGTATAATGATGACCTATTTGTCCTTAAGTGTGAGTCTGTCTGATTTGTGTACAATTGTCAAAACAACCCATAAAAATCAATAAGGACCATTCGTGGTTCTTGAACATACACGATCTATTCAAATTAAAACAATTATCTCACAATTGGTTGCTGTGTTTTTCTTACAAAAATCATTAAAATCAGATTAAAGATCATCTTGAAAACAACAAGTCAAGTTAGGTCAAGAAGTTCATGATTTGAAACTGGAAGTCCACCATGTTTGTCAAGAGAAAAATCAAAATCACAAAACCCAAGAAACCTTTCAGTTATCGAGATAAATTAAGAAGAGGGCGTTTTCTATATCAAAATCGAAAAATCTTCTTACAACATAGAACATCCATCCACAAGTATCATGATTTTTCTAGGGGTCACACTTAGATTATGCAGTAGAACTACTCTATTCACGAGCCTTCTTCCAAAGGAGAGCTCTCACACAGTATCACAACCACGTAGTCAACACATATGCCATTCTTATTTTCCGCAACCCATGATACAGTATGCCACAAGGCCAAATCAAATTTTACAATAGAGAGTCTTAAAAGTCCTATTTTTAGCGCCCTGGAAAACCTGTTTCAGCGCTTCGGGTCACTATTTTAGCGCTTTTATAAAACAACGTTTTCGGGCACTATTTTAGCACTTACAACCTTTATTTTAGCGCTTTGATCAACCGATGCTTTCATCATCTTTTCCAGTGCTTTCAGGCACTGTTTTGGCGCTTCTGTCAAGAAAGCACTTTCATCACTTTTTCCGGTGCCTTCGGGCACTGTTTTAGTGCTTTTGTTGCCTGTTTCAGCACTTCAGAACTCTATTCTAGCGTTTATGTGAGATAGCGCCTTTGTACTCTGTTTTAGCGCTTTCAAAATAGAGAGTTCAAAAATCTTACCAGTCAGTCAGTCTGTCATTTATCCACAGTTTTTACCAGAACATAAGTTTCTTTTTATCAGAATCACTGTCTAGAGACTGAAAGCAGATAGGTTTATACAAATCTCGAATCTTATCAACTGAAACAAGGTCTTGCAAATTAGAAGTGTCAAATCAAAATACAAAATTGATTACTACACTAAAGTTTCATCATCATGATACTATCATCCTTTATCACGAAACCAAGTATAGTAATCAAATTTTTAACATAGTCTCATCAATAAGATCAGTCATCTTATTCGACTTTGTTATAAGTTCAATTAACATTTTTCCAGCATGGAAGATTAACATTTCAGAAGAAAGAGTAAAAATTTGTATGCCAATCTTCACTAGATCCCAAAAAAAGAGACTCTTAGAACAAGAACTTAAAACATCGCAAGCAATGGAAGAAGAAAATCCTTGGAACAATCTAAACCAAAACGATAAGAATGAAATAACTCCAGAGGATATTCAAACAACTCAACAAGATCCCAAGTTCCATAAATTTATGGAAAAGATCTTAGAACAAGACATGGAGAAATATCTTTTGATGTTGGCTGAATCGGGTGCTAAACTTCCCAAGGACTTTGACGTAAATCATTTGAAGAAAGTACCTAGAACAACTGAGACTGAAATAATCCAACCCACACAAACAATAGATCCAGTTGCTACTTTGACATCCCAAATGCAAGTGTTACAACAATAGATACAGGATATGATGAAAGGGAGTACCAAAAGATATGCGATATAGGAGATTTGTCCTTATCCTTTCGACGCAACAATCGGCCTGATACCTTTTCCAAGACACTGTGAATTCCCAAAGTATGACAAGTACAATGGAAGAATGGATCTAATAGATCATATCTAGGAATTCAAAAAATTGAGCCTTGAGTTTTCCCAAGAGGAAACCAACTTAATGAGATTATTGCCAAGGAGCTTGGGAGGTGCATGTATGGAATGGTTCTCAAAATTACAACCAAGTATTGAAGGACTTTTGAAGAACTTGTCAACAAGTTCATCTCCCAGTATTCTTTTAACATCCAACATGATGTTACAATAAATGATCTTTATAACCTAAAACAAAACAAAGGGGAGACGTTCTTATCTTTTCTACAATGATGGCGACGACTATTCGCCAGATATCCTCAATCCATTCATGACGAAGAAAAGATGGAGTTATTCATTGACAACTTGATGGAGGAAATGAGTTATAGAATTGAATTGCAATGTCCTCCCACATTCAAAAAAGTAATAGAAAACAGTCTTAAAATTGAGGAAGCACTAGTCAAAAGAGGAGTTATCAAGCATTTCAAAGATAAAACAAATAACACAAATAACTCCTCCAATCAATACTCAAGTAGTGATAAGCCAAAATTTTGGCAAAAGAATCGAAATGCGACTACCAATGAAACAAAAAATGATTCCCAAAATGTCAAACCGATTTTTAACTTACAACGTCTACATCAAAGAATCAAAATAATGATCAAATTATCAAGTCAAATATCATACAAAGCAACGAGATCGTAAAAACACAGTCATATCATAAACCATCAAATCGATGTAGGTTCACTCCTTTAGGCCAAATGATAGAATCAACAATGAAAGAATTAGTCACCAGTGGCCTTATCACTACATGGGAAGCCCGATTATGGGATCCAAAGGTCAAACCACCATGGTGGAATGACGCATATTACTTCAACTTCCATAATAACAAAGGCCACAAAACCAATGATTGTATGGAGTTGAAACACGCAGTACAAGATCTGATCGACAACAAAAAAATATATGTGGAGGGACCTCAAAACGATAATGATCATTCAGCCTTCAAAGACACTTTGCCAAACTATGACAAAGGAGCATCATCATCTTCAAACAACAAAGGTAAGAACATCAATCATGTCTATGAAAAAACAATCCTTTGTTTATCTGAAGTAGAGAGTGATCATACAGTTGGTCACAACATTGGTGAACCCAAAACCAACAATACTACCCCTTTGAATTTACTCCCAAGCATACAAAACTCTAAAAATCAAATCAATGTCTTAAAAATTAGAGACCTTCAGGAACATCAACCAACAAAGGTAATGACTAGGGGGAAATCCAAGGTAGTGTTATAGGGAGTTGGGTCTACACATGCAATTCCACCTCTATCTCATTATAACATTGTCGATCAACTGCAAAACACTCCTGCACAGATATCGATACTAGAACTCCTTAAATTATCACCATCTTATAAGGAGGTTCTAGAACAAGCACTATGCCAGTTCCAAGCTATGGTGGGGCATTTGACTACCCCGCATTGTCTATCATTCTCTGAACAGGATGATGTCTCACTAAACCATCCCCATAATACCACACTCCATGTCGAAGTCTTAATCCACAATCATCGCATCAAGAGAGTCTTAATATATGGGGGAGCTGGTTTGAACATTTGCACTCTCAAGTTAATCCATGCACTAGGGTATTCAGATGATGCTATTGATGCTCGAAGAAAAATGACTATAAAATCATATGATGAGGAGGAAAGATCGTCTAAGGGCTTAATTGTGTTACCCATTCAAGTGGGGCCAATGATGAAACACATAGCATGTCAAGTATTGGAAAAAGAGTTAACATACAACATACTCTTAGGACGACCATGGATCCATTAAATGCAGGTCGTACCCTCAACATATCATCAATGTTTAAAGTTCCCAATAAATGGACAAGAGGTGACTATATCTGCTGATTATAATCACCCTCAAGATTGTGACACACTTATAATCTCTCAAGATACCTTTGTGCCTCACAACAGGGAAGCATCCAGCTCAAAATCATCCAATGAAGAAAAACGTCCAAGTATCACCACCAAGTGGGTAGAGAAGAAGGGTAAAGAAAAAGAAACAGGTCCAATTGAAACTCAATCAATAGATAATACGGATCCACAAACTTCTTAATCACAAAAATTTCAAGAGCAATTCCAACTGATAGACAAGGGAATGGGGCAATATTCTATGGAGCAATCGCTTAACCTTTCACAGTTAATACCATCTCATAAGACATATGGTCAACCATCTATGATCAAATCTCAAACATCATTACCAGTCATAGTTCTTGATGAAAGGTTTGTCAAAACAGGTACCATAGAGGATGAGTCAGACAACAAAGCAATCTTGGATTGGCTATACAAAGATGAGGAACCCTCTACATCAAATACCAGTATCAAAAATGTCAATATCAACACTGACAAATATGGAAAAGGGAAAGCGATCCTAGAAAAAATGGGATATGAGGGACAAGGACCTGTTGGATTAAGAAAGGATGGAATCATAGAGCCTATTCAACCCCTCACTCTCCACTTAAAAGAGAAGTCGGGACTAGGATACTCTGAAGAAGAAAAATAGGAGATGACAAAGAAGGCTGTAGAAATAATCCTTCAACTTAGAAATAGCTCCGAGATAGATTCAAATGAATATGAGTGGGATTCATGTTCCGATGTATTTTTCACTGATATTCATATTGCTGTCATCCAACAATATACACCTAGGCATGAGGAGGTCCAAGGCTCTGGGTCTAGACCATTCATGTTAGGGTCACTAAATATCGATGATTCAAGTGGGGACGAACATACCTCAAGTGAGCTAGACAATATTGAAGAGGGTACCATCATTGACCTCGATATTCCAATAAAAAACTATGATGAAATGGCTGTCCAAACCCTTACATCCATAAACCCAAATGAATCCGATGACCTCAGGCCATTAATTCATCTAGAACTCATTGACTGGGAACCTATCGAACCTTTGACTATACCGATATTTACAGACAATGATGCCATCGTAAATTTCCTATGTCATAGTGAACCTGGTACAAGTTCTATCTGTAATACTCATAACAATATGACTTGACAGGAGGGTGTCAAATCTTCCAATTGCAAAAGTGAAAACAGGGAAAATAGATCTAATGGTGAAAACCATTCTATGGCAGCATTAGATCTGGAAAAAGAAAAAATAAAGAACGCATCTAATGGTGAAAACCTTTCTAAGGCACTGAAGGATGGAAGATTTGAAACTCTTCCGGAACATTATCATGAGCGATCATCAGTTTTGGTAGAACCAACACAGTCTGTAAACATTGGCATTGAGGAAAAGGAAAAAATCCTACATCTGGCAGAATCCATGACAGATCAAGAGAGACCAGAATTCATCAATTTCTTTAAGGAAAGAAGCATCAACTTCGCTTGGTCATATTCCAATATGCTAGGCTTAGACCCAAATCTGCTCATGGATCATTTGTCTTTTCCCACAGGAATCAAGCATGTCAAGAAAAATTTGAGAAAAATGCATCCCCATATCGCATTGATGGTAAAGACAGAGCTAAAGAAATTGTTGGATGCTGGATTCATAAGGTCTATAGACTACACCAAGTGGATATCAAAAATTGTACCTATTTCAAAGCCAGACAATAGCATCAGAATATGTATGGATTTTAGGGACCTAAATAAAGCATGCCCGAAGGATGATTTTCCATTACCAAATATTGACATCATCGTGGACTTAACGACAGGGCATGCCATGTTGTCAATCATAGATGGTTTCTCTGGGTACAATCAAATAAAATTAGCTCTAGAAGATCAGGAAAAGATGGCTTTTACATGTCCATGGGGAACTTTCTGCTGGAACATCATGGCATTTGGTTTGAAAAATGCAAGAGCCACCTATCAAAGAGCAATGACAACAATCTTCCATGATATGATGCATAGCTTCATGGAAGATTACATGGATGACATCTTGGCAAAATGTGGTACTAGGGAAGGACATCTACATATCCTAGAAAAAATCTTCACACGGCTAGAGAAATTCAATGTCAGGTTAAACCCCAAGAAGTGTGTCTTTGGGGTCACATCAACAAAATTGTAAGGGTACATTATCTCAGAAAAAGGCATTGAAGTGGATCTAGCGAAAGTCAAAGCGATAATGGAGATGCCACCTCCTAAGAATATCAGTCAACTCAGATCACTACAGGGAAGGCTCCAATCGATCAGAAGATTTATCTGCTAGCTGACAGACAAAAGTCATCCTTTCAATCATCTATTGCATAAAAATGTGGTTTTCAAATGGGATAATGGGTGTGAAACAACGTTCAATCAAATAAAATAGTATTTAATGTCACCACCCATTCTCATGCCCCCAATAGAAGGAAAACCTTTGATACTGTACATTGCCATGACATATATCTCTTTGTGGGCACTATTAGCACAAGAGGATTATGAAGGAAAAGAACATGCCATCTACTATATTAGTCGGACATTAAATGGGTATGAAATAAACTACACTTTCATAGAGAATTCTTTCTTGGCGGTGGTGTTTTCTACTCAACAATTGAGACACTATATGTTGACTCATACAATCAAGCTAATAGAAAAGATCGATCCTTTAAAATATCTACTCAGTAAAGCTGCCTTACCAGGTAGACTGGCAAAGTGGGTCATGCTATTAAGTGAATTTGACATTCAATATGTAGAGAGAAAAGTAATCAAGGTTTAGGCAATTGCTAAACAATTAGCTGAGGCTCCTCTACCAGATGATTGACCAATGAAAATGGAGTTTCCAGATGCAAACATTCTGACAGTGATGCCCCAACAATGGGTATTATATTTTGATGGATCATACACACAGCGAGGATTAGGAGCAGGGATTTTGTTCATCTCTCCACAAGGACACACCATTCCAAAATCATATAGACTGATGTTTTAGAGTACAAATAATGTGGCATAATATGAAGCATTGATCATTGGGGTCAAAATAGCAATTCAATGGAAGATGACAGACTTACAGGTATATGGGGACTCTCAACTAGTCATTTATCAAGTGAATGACGAGTATCAAACAAAAGATGAAAAGTTGATGCCCTACAAGAAATAAATAGATGATCTAAAACAATTCTTTGTCAATATCAAGTTTGATCAAATTCCAAGGGCAGAGAACAAGGCTACAGACGCTATGGCCATAATTGCTTCATTATTACAATTGTCTGAAAAATGTGGTTGTTATGAGTTTATGGTAGAACAAGTATCATGTCCTTCCCATAATAGTTTGGAATCCGCTACCATCTGCCATCTAGAAACCATTGAAACCTCCATCTATGAAAAGACCTATGCTTACCTGAAAGACGATATCCTTCTCCCTGATCTTTCCAAGAACCAGAAATGAAACTTCATCCGCCAATCCACACGACATACTTTAATCACCAACATACTTTATTATCGAGGTCTTGGTGGTACCTTACTCCGATGTCTAGAACACGACGAATATGAAATGGCCCTACGAGAGGTTCACGAGGGTATTTGTGGCACTCATTCAAGTGGGATAACTCTAGCCAAGAAACTCCTCCATTTGGGATGTTATTGGCCATGCATGGAGAAGGAATCCTATCAATTTGTTAAAAAATGTCAAAAGTGTCAGATTCACAGCAATCTGATTCATGCACCGGCACAAGAACTGCATTCGTTCACATCAACATGGCCTTTTTGTCAATGGGGCCTGGATCTGGTAGGAAAAATAAATCCATCGTCATCCAATGGACACAAGTTCATTATCACAGCTACAAAATATTTCACAAAATGGATAGAAGCAGTACCTCTTACAACCATCACTGGGAAGCAAATCTCCTCTTTCATCTTGAATTACATAATTTTTCAGTATGGAATCCCTCAATCTATTATCACTGATAATGGATGACCTTTCAAGAATCAATATTTCCAAGAGTTATGTGAAAATTTCCATGTCCAACATCATTTTTCAACACCGTAGTATCCTCAAGGGAACGGCCAAGCAGAGGCCTCTAAGAAAACAATTCTAAAAATTCTCAAAAAAGAAGGTTAACGATGTTGGACATGATTGGCATGTTCAACTCAATCCTGCGCTATGGGCCTATAGAACAAGTATCAGAACACCAATAGGAGCTACACCATACACCTTGGTATATGGACTAGAATCCATATTGCCCATGAAGTAGAGATTCCATCCCTTCGTGTATCACTCAGAGGAATCATTTCAATTGAAGACTATAGGGTATCTAGACTACAGGAACTGGAATTATTGGATGAGCATCGTCAACAAGCTATTAATCATCTAACAACTTATCAATAGAAAATGTCAAGGAGTTACAACCATAGGGTAAAACCAAGGGTCTTTCAGGTTGGTGATTTAGTACTAAAGGAAAACCCTAGGAATCAACAGGACAGGGAGAAGAAAGGGAAATTTGAGCCTAACTGGCTTGGTCCTTTTGTTGTCATATTAGTGTATGGATCAAGGAAATATCAACTATCAATGTTAGAAGGGGATTTGTTTGATGAACCTATCAACAGTGTGCATCTCAGAAAGTTCTATACTTGAATCTCCTAGTGTATGGGTCAAACTTCTAAAAATGGTTTCCTTGATGAAAACCTGGCAAACAAGCATCTTGGCAACACAAAAATACAAAAAATAAATAAATAAATAAAAAATATAGAAAATACAAAAAGAAAGAAAAAGAGAAAAATGAGAAAAATACACAAAACAAAGAGTGTAATCAAAACATATGGTGACAACCTAGAAATAGGCATCGTATGTGATTCTAAAGATCAACTTTCCCATCTATTTTGATACATATCAGGATCATTAGTTTGGCAGTCAAGACCGTTTCATATCATGTCAATAGTCTTGCCATCTTTTCATCCATATCAAAATCATTTTCACATAGTCAAGTTTCACTCCAAAGCTTGGGGGCAACATCTGGATATCACTAGGGCAACAAAAACATCGATTTCACCAAAGGGTGAACAACAGTATGGCAATAAAATGAAAACAAAGATCAAAGCATATTCATCAATCACCATCAGAGAGGCGTCAAACATCTATATCATATCAAAAATCCAAAAACATGTCAAAAAGTCAGTCTAGAAAAGCAAAATCCAAAAGCATAGGTATGTGTCAGTCGAACCACGTAGTCTTTGCATGTGTAATGTAGGTAAGGATAATATTTGATCAGCCCCCGAGACCCCTAGGATAAGTTAGTAGGTTAGGTCTTTGGTCAAAATCTCGAAAATCACAAAAAACATCACAAAATCAAGATGGATGGTCTAAAATCTGAATAATGATTTGAAACACTCTAAGTAACAAATGGATAGATTGTAATTTTTTATTATCATTTCTTTGGAGTAACTCAATGATGTATCACACTAGAGAAACAAGGAAGAACAATGATATTTTTATTGTTTGCTGTTTGTAAGTTAATCATTTAAATGTATGAATTGTCGGGGGATGTGCTATGCAAATCTATCACCGAAGACATTCAGAATTCACACATTGAAATGATTAATCACTACCTGTTTACGCAATGAATGCTTAGGTCATCTCGGTTCAATTATACCTAGATGCTTGTGTTCACTTGCAAAAATCAAAAACCATGAAAGAAGTACTTAGGTCATCATTGGTCTAACACATACCACCAACGCTTGTACTCACTTTCAACATCCAATAAAATCTCAATGATGACACAAAGCACAAAAGTACTGTTAAAATGACAATGGTTTTTCATATAGTTGCATGATAAAATTAGACTGCATTCATCATAATTCATTATTTGTAGAGTATTTGTTGCATAAAGGGTTCCAATCAATGATTATTTTATTTACAAATAGGACTGAGTATACTTGACATAAATCCAAAAATCATCAAAAACATGTAGGATTCATCATCTCATCATTAAGTTTCGTCATTTCATCATTCATACATTTATACATCAAATAAATTATGCATTAAATAGTACCATAAATACATCATGTTCATTTTACCATAAAAACATTCATTACATTATCATCCATCAACATCATATGCATTTGATCACTTTTTAAACCCATACATCATTTTTCATCCATACATTTTATCACATTTAAAATAAATGCAAGTCATGTCATTATTATCATTACATCATCCATCATCATTCATCATAAGATCATCATTTTTATCATTATCACATTTAAATAAAAAGCCTTTATCCATCCATACATACATTTTTATCACATTTAAGCATTCATATAGATCCTCATTTAGATATTCATACATCACATCATACATCTAAATATCATATAATCTGCATATGCATTTCCATCATTTTTATCATCATCACATTTCAAATAAAATGCATTTATCATTACATCATCACATTGAAATAAAATCATTCATATAGAACATCACAGGATACATCATCACATACTAAAAAGCATCCATCACATAAAAATCATAAACCATCATAATATCACATCAATTGCATCTCTTATATATATCACTAGTGTCAAGTATACAATGAAGTCTGAAATAAAGATACATCATAAAAAATGAGGTAAATTGTAGTATACATCATGTCTCAAAAAGGAATATCTGGGAATCACAATAGCATCTATGATATGCTACTGCTAGAATGTGTGGGCCCAATAGGACCAGTACCACCAACACCCCCGGAAGAACCAAGATCTCTAGGATCTCTATGTGGAGGTTGTGTCACACCCTCACTCACCATTCGAGTATGAGTCCTACTAGATCTCAATGAGGCATAGCTGACTATGCGATCAACAAGCACTGCATCATGATATCTGCTCTGGTAGAACTCAGCCTCTCGCTCGGCCCGCAAAACCTCTCTCATGTAATCTCCCGCTGAGGTACCATCAGCCACTCTTTGTAAGGTCTCAGCTGTCTCTTGTGCCCTCTCGACAATCTGATGTGCACTGTCTCACTCGGCTATCAATGTGGCAACTTGAGTTTGCATAGTGGCCAACTATCCCTGAACTTGCGCTAGTGCCTGAGCATGAGCATGAGCCTGAGCTTGAGCCTGTATCTGAGTCTATTTCTAAACAAGCAAATCCTAGGCTTGTACCAACTGTCCCTATAATGTCTGTACCTATGTTTGGAGACTTGCAATCTGTCTTTGGTGGTCCACTAATGGTACTGCCATTGCTCACCTCTTGCGAGGCCTACTAGATGATGGACCAACACTGACTGGCCCTGTCCCTTTATCACCTCCACTGCCACCATCACTGTCATTGTTGTTTCTGTCATCACTACCACTCTCCGTGCTACTGCATGTAAGAGTATCACCCCCACTATCCATAGAACCCTTGGCAACATCCTCCTCTACAGGTAATGGTGCTGGCTCATCTGGAATAGTGATATGAGGATGTGGAACCAAATCCAAAAATGCAATGTACTCCTCCGTAACGGGTGCCTCCGTAATATCTCTGCGCATGTCCCAGGGTGACAACTGTAGTGCCCTGTATCCCTCTACTAGAACCTCATGAAAAACAAGGCCCCCAATCAGGTACATCACTCTGCCACCTAGCATAGTGGGCTACACCCTGTGGCATACACTGAATGATGCCATATTTCCTATACACTCATTGAAGCAGAAACCTCTCTAAAACAAAGGGTGTCTGGCCAATCGGGTACATGGAATCACAGAGATACCCCAACACTACATCATCCTCATCCCACTGCTCATAGTCTAAGTATGGCCACTAGGTAACAGTCTCTGTATTATCGAAAACTCATCTCCAATGCTCCAACTTACCCATCTGAGCTTGGGTAAGCCGACCTCTATACCGAAACACATATGGTCTGCCTGCTAGTTTGTCCACCACTAGAAATGGTCGAGCAATGGAAAAGTGCTCCCTTGCCCACACCTGTAATAGGGTCATCCCTGCTGATAAGCTGCGTGCCCCAAGGTACACCACTGAATGAAGATCATGGTAGAGATGTGCCAGCATGCACATCCCCCACACATATCTCGTACCATGTACGATCATGCTCTCTAGAGTCCTGCCCCAACCCATAAGGAATCCCTTTGACCTAAGATCAGGGCAAAGGAAACCTCCAATAAATCCAACAAGTACTGATGTTAGTGTAGTGTATGCATTAGCAATCCTCCTCCATCGGATGCTCGGACCTGCAATATCCTGATCCTGAAACACTTTGCGGAGAGCATCTCTCCCACCAGCCTCATGTGAATTGTACACTATGATCTCTACCATAAATTGTAATGCACAGAATTTGCCACACATCCTCAGGTGTGACCGTCATCTCACCGGTGGGTAAGTTAAAGCTGTTGTGGTCACTATGCCACCTCTCAGCCAAAGCGGTAAGGAGACCCCGATTAATCCTAATCTGGGGCATGTTTGGTGAACTAGTGAGGCCGCATCGACCTATAATCTGAATCTCATCTGGTGTCAGATGAGGTATCAAGTCAGTAGTCCAAGGAAACCTCTCTCGCATCTGGAAAGTACCCAGATTCTCCTATCATCACAATGAAAAATCTATAATCAGTGCACTATGTCAAGAAATCAAAAGTCATTCTACTATCAAGTCTAATCCAAAAAAAAATGGTATGAATTTTTGATCCAAATTCATGAGCGAACATCAACAAACCTCACCTATCATGAGGTTCATCAAACATTATCTAATCTTGCCTATCATGAGATTTATCAAATATTGAATCATTTCCTCGCCTATCATGAGGATCATCACAAATAGGATTTCTTCTCGCCTATCATAAGAGTAAGTCTTATTTAAAATCATCAAAATCCAACATCAAGAAAATTTAGATTATCAATCATACCAATCCGAGGAATGGACATGATCAGAATTGACGAAATTAAGGTTAACTAAGTCAAAATGTGCAATTGTGACATGGATGCGCTACAACAAGCATCCTAAGTGCTAAATCTCAAAAGCGCTACTTTATCAATCAGATGCGCTAAAATAGGCACCCAAAGCACTATTTTATCAGAAGCGCTACTTCAACACTTCGATGCACTAAAACAAGCATTTGAAGTGCTACTTCATCCTAAGCGCTGTTTTACCGCATCGAAGCGCTAAAATAGTCCATCAAAGTGCCACTTTACCAGAAGCACTAGAACATACCATAAAAGTGCTAATCTACCAAATCAAAGTGCTAGAACTCTCTAGGTGCTAAAATCTAGCATCGACGCGCTAAAAGTAGCTACCTAACCGCTAAATCATTGAAAGTGCTACACTATCCTATGAAAGCGCTAGAGAAATTAACGCATGCGCTAAATCGCAAAGCGCTAAACCACCTACTGAAAGCACTACAACACGATTTGGAAGTGCTAATTTAGCTAAAAAATGTCAAAGGCCATAAAAAATAGAATTGCACGAAAAATGAGGAGGATAATGGGTACATACCAGAGGTCCATACGCGACCGACCGTCAATGATGTCGAATGTGCTCGAAAAGGTGAGTGTGGTAAGGGATTGACATCCTGCTCCAGCTGGCTTGAAATGTTTCTCTCACAAGATTTTTAAACTCAAAAAGTACAAATGACTTTGAAAATTACCTTTTGGACTATATATAACTCTTGAAAAGGGATTTTTGTGGGTTTTTAAATTATATTTTTATTAATTTTATCCGTGAAATTAATTAAAAGATATCTACGGGCTATAATTCTGCATCATTGTCGGGAGATAAATTATTTCTTCATCATATCTTCATCAAATCATCAAATCATCATGAAAATTTCAAAAAATTCTAGAAAATTCATCAAATCATTAATTTATCTCCCAAGGGGCATATAATCAACAATCATCTGAAAATCAATATCTGGGGCATGTCTGGGGCATACAAAATTATTTATTATTATTTTTTTTTCTTTTCATCAATCATGGTAGTAGCAGCAAAATTTTCTTCGAAGTAACGCGTAAACACATCACTTCGAAGAGGGGCAAAATGTATACACCTAAAATTGGTCTGGAGAATTCTGATTAATTAAATATAAATTATTTGATTAATTATCCTAATTTCCTCTACTGTTTGAATAAATAGAAATATTTATTTATATAGTTCACGTTCATGTCACATTTAAATTCATCTAAATTAAATAAACGAAATTAAATACTTTGTTTGATTTAATTATCATTTCCCTATTTTATTCTATCACATCAATCTTAAATTAATTAAATAATGATCAAACACTTTATTGATTAATTACCATATTCTTTTGTTTAATTCAATAAACAACTTCTATAGTTCATTTTATTAAATTATTTATCCCTCATTTGCTAATTTAAATAAATCAAAATATTTGAAAAAAGGCATAAAGAATATTCCATCTATATTTCCTCAAAATTGAATTAGATATCTTATGTCTAATTTATGTCTAAAATGTGTCAAAATTAATGCTTTGAAACTTCACGGAAAGTTTTGGAGACAGATTGGAGACAAATTCCAAATTCTTCTCTCAATCCTCCTCCATCAATCTTTCCTCTTC
The DNA here is from genome assembly GCA_007115665.2 of Sequoiadendron giganteum. Classification (NCBI taxonomy): domain Eukaryota; kingdom Viridiplantae; phylum Streptophyta; class Pinopsida; order Cupressales; family Cupressaceae; genus Sequoiadendron; species Sequoiadendron giganteum. The sequence goes on along the minus strand of CM021107.1, from coordinate 557,984,930 downwards.
TCTTGCCTGGTGTTTTCATGGGTAGAGATAATCACCAAAATTCTCTCAATCTCCTCCATATCTCACCATTCAATCCTCCAGATTGAATCCAAGCCTCTCTTTGCCATCCCTGTGCATTTCTACAACCAGGAAATCTTTAAATAAAGCCTCATTGAACCAAGAAAAGGATCCCAGGTTATCAAGTTTACTTTGCAGAATTTCATCCAACATTCAAACATCAAGCATCAAGTTTTCATATCATGGCTACCTCCTATAGCTGCATTTATCAATTTTCATGTCAGTTCATATTGCATTAGTTTATTCTATTCATATATATATTATCAGCATGCTTCTTGTTCTCTGAATTGTCATTTTAACAATCATAGTGCTCACACGATCTGAGAGCCACAATGATTTAATAAATCTTTGGAGATAGAGAGAAATATGACGCTTTTAGAAGATTATTATTTTGAATTGGTTCAATTAGCTTTGTATTTGATATAATGTCATATTAAGAAGTGTCTTTTGTGCTTTACACCTTATTCACATTTACAATTTGGCACCCACCGTCGGGCATTAATCCCAATTTTATCAAATTTTTTTGAAAAGTGTCATGCAGGTTTTCGGCGTGTTTTGTTTCAGCGCTTTCATCAAAAACTATAGTGCTCTCGTGCTCTATTTCGGTGCTTCTGTGATACTACAACGCATCCATAAAAAATTCCAGCGCTTTCAACTCTAGCACTTCCATGACCTTTCGATGACTCATTTCCAGAAAATATGATTTAGCGCATCTGTGGCAAATTTTGGCACTTCGGTCTTCTGTTTCGGCGCTTTCGAGTTCAATGCATTATGCAAAAGTTATACCGCTTCGGTGGAATATTCCAGTGCTTTTGTAAATTTAGTTTGGATCCGACGCGACCACAACCAATTTTTTTTTTTTTTTCACAGTTAGACTAAAATTTATCAATCCTAGGATAGTCACTTCTAGTTTCTAAAATGTATCAATCCTAGGGTAGCCACTTTTGTTTTCTTAAAAGAAAATTTATCAATCCTAGGGTAGTCATCATATTTTTGCAGTATAGGTTAAAAAGAACAGCATGATTTCTATGAAGCAACACCTTCACATAGATTAGAAAATTGACTTTTTGAGCTTAAAACAAAACTTATATGCTGTACTTGTGGTGATTAGGCTTATGCTCTCCCTTTAACTGGGTGATCAAAGCACCATATTCAATTTTACTTCATTCTATTTACACTTTATTAAATCCTTTAGAAGGCCTGTCATAGGGGGAAAAAGTACTCACCCTACGGGAACAACCTGAGTGGGAACGCCTAAAGTCAAGGATTCCAACCCACTATAATAAAAATGCAAGTTGTTGCTGAAAGTCCAACCTGACAGTAGTGAGCAATATAACCATCCCCAAAATATTTGTTCTAAAGATTGGGAGGTCTCCTGAGGGAGTTTATCAATTGCCGCACCGCACATAAGCCCTATCTACAGACCATAGAGTAGTATCCCACTGAGTCAGTATCCATACATTGTCATACTCACGATGCAAGGGGAGGGAATAATCTGCCCCCAAGACACTCACCATATAATTGCCAAGGACCGCTTGCTCAGAGGATGAGAAATCCAACTCTGAGTATGCACCTAGAAAAGAATAAAACACGGCTGCCCTCTAGGGGGTGACATGGCTATGTGAGTCAACACAATTTTAAGATGTGGGTTGTTGAGTATAACGATGACCTTTTTGACCTTAAGAGTGAGTCTGCTTGAAGTTTATTCTTTGTCAAAAACTAGTGGAAATCAAGAAGAATCATGTAGGGGCCCATATTAGGGCAGGAGCTTATATTGGGAACAAAAGTAGTCCCATCTTGGGCCCCACAGTAGAGCTAAATATTAGGAAATTGTAAATCACTTGTCACCCACGAAGGGTACACCTATCACTATACCATCAAAATTGTATTATAATCGAAGAATATTTATCCCATACACAAATAGATATTCACAGTCTTACATGTCAGAGAATATTCAAAGCACATCTAACACGACAAAAATACAAGCCATGTTGCTTGTTATTGGCCCATCGCTTTAAAACAAAAGGCCAGAGTACAAAATTAGTATAGCCCAAGCTCCCCTTTAATGTCACCACTTGCATTACATCACAACTACCTTTCAGGCACTTGGTATGCCAGGATTAGAACTATGATCCAAGAATGTCCCATCACCAAATCCAATCCACTCAAACCTCCATCCCACTAGCCCACCAACACAGCACTTAGACAGGTAGCAATCATTCATATGAGTCCCATCTGTCAAATTGAACCTCTTTACTACTGGTTTCTCCACCTGTTTTTCCCACCTGCAACCACCAAAAAAATGGTGTTAAAGCCACCAAAATCTCTTTTCAAGCAAACAAGGAATGCACACCATTAATACATACAATCTTAGGAATTGAAGGCATTTGATGAAGATTTCAAATTTGAAATTAAAAGGAAAAGAATTAAAGACTCCACACCAAACTAGCATTGGACATATAAGGACATTTTCAAATTAAACAATTCATTACTCAATCTCTTGTAATTTCCATTTAGCACGTCCCACTTTCATTATCAATTATACAATTTTCTCTAAAAATATGAAGAAAGTCTAGAGGCAACAACAACAACATCGTGACAAGCTATAGGTATTCTATTGCTACAAATTTTGGGTTCTTGTAAATGCAAATATGTTGTATGGGATGCCAATTTTTGTCACATTGACCTGTAACTCAATATTTGGGGTTTCAACTTACACTTTATATGAATGTCAAGTCATTTCAATTCAAGTTCAGGGTTTCACTAGTTTTCCTTTCCTCTATACTCGTCCATGCATGACGTTTTACCCTACATTGTGCATTTCAATATATTATCTTTTTCATAATCTTGTGTTATTCATTGCACAACATTTACTCTGCATTATGCTTTTCATATTTGCTTCCTTATACAAAATGTGAAATGCGTATGACTAGTTTAAATGTTTTTTCATTACTATTAGACTTGTTCAATGAAATATGGAAAGGGTTTGATTGGGTTTCATCCATGCACTTGTATTTGTGTGTTCATCATTGCACAAACTTTAACTCTGCAATTTTCCTTTTACATTTTTGTGTTATTCCAAAATACGGAAATTGGTACAATATATTTGCTTGTTACTAGGAAATATTCATAGGGCTTTAATATCTATCATTTTGAGGGTTTCTGCCATGCACATGCATTCGTGTCTTCCTCATTGCATAGACTTCATCTTTGAAACTTGTTTAAGATATTCTCATGTTATTTTGAAATATGAAAATGGTATGACTAGTTTTCATTTCGAAGATATTCTGACATGTTTATGTATTATTTTGTTCTTCCATGCAGAATAGTTGTGTATGTGAAATGCTTTTTTTCATTTAATTGTTACTACCAAACATGGGAAGGGTTTCAGTGGTTCAAAATTACAAGGTTTTTTGCCATTCAATTATATTATTTTTTTCCTATATATGTATTTGTCTTTCCATACATACATATACATATTGTGCATGGAAGAAGACAATAATACATAGTCATATTTCCATACTTATATATTCCTATACATGTATATGGTACGACTGGTTTTCATTTCGAAGATATTCTGCCATGCAATCGTATTATTTTGTTCTTCCATTCACAATAGTTCACTTTGCAAAATTGTATTTTTATTTAATTGTTACTACCAAACATTTTTTATGGTTTGACTGATTCATAATTTCAGGGTTTTCTGCCATGCACTTGTAGTCCTCTCTTTGACAATGTACAAACTAACTTTGCAATTTTCCTTTAATATTTGTTTGTTATTCCCAAATATGAAAATGGATTCACTTGATTTCATTTTGAAAATATTCTGCTATGCAATTATATTATTCTCTTCCTATATATCTATTTTTCTATATATATATAGTGCATGGAAGAACAAAATAATACATAGACATATTTCCATACATATACAAATATTTGTATATGTATATATAAATTCATATATGTATATATATGTAATTTTTTATGTGATTGTTACTATGAAATTTGTTTTATATATTTATGTTCGACTCTCCACATTTCATTGCTCGACTTTGCACTCAAGAAAGCTACATTTCTCTTTCAGTTGAGATTTTCTACCTCACTACACATGTGCAATTGTATTTATTTTTGACAATGTTTAACCAATGTTTGTTCATGTCTCACTAAACAAATATTCTCTAAGTAATTTCAATTCAAATAATCAAATACAAAAAATTGTCAACATGCACAATAAATCCAATTACATTACAAACTGTTCCTAAAAATCAAGCAAAATAAAGACAATAAAAACAAACTATTCATAAAAACCAAACCATTGAAATTCAAAATGTTAAGATGCATATTAAATGAATGCAAACTGTTCATGCATCACTGTGACTTCAATAGTGTTCAATTTTTTGTTTTATTTAATTGCTCTAAACATATTTTTTAACATCTACAAGTGCAATCTCAAGGTAAATTGAGGTCAAAAACTAAAGCCAAGACTCCAAAGACATCTCGTACAAGGAAAGATAGTGTAAGAGTCCCCAATGGGCAACAACTGGTTGTAGAAGTAAGCAAGAATCTAGAAGTTGTTAAGGTTGTCTAAGAGGTTTTTGCACCACCAAACTGGCAGCCAAGAATATCAAAGGAAAGGGAATGATCATCAGAGGATATGGAGAGGGCACTGGAGGATGTTGAAACAAATGGGATGCCGATGAGAGGTGCTTCGAAGAAGTGGAAAACCCCAGCTACAACATTTAGCAATTGGTTAGGCGACTTGAGTACTACTTCGAAGAAGGGTCCACCCACAGTTCTGACAGAATAGGAGGAGGGTTTTATTGTGAAGTGGTGCATAGATATGGAAAATATTGGCAATGGGCTTGAGATTATGAATCTCTAGCAAGAGGTTGCTCAGATATGCCAAACAAGACCCAACCCTTTCACGGAGGGGCTACCCGAAAAATCATGGTGGACTGGATTCAAGATGCTCCATCCAAAATTGACCTTGCACACAGTTGAATGTCTTGAAAAAGATAGGGTGCTAAACCTTAGACCTGATATGGTAGCTGAATTTTATAGAATGCTAACAACAACATATGAAAGCACCCCATATGGTCTTGACAAAATTTGGAATTGTGATGAAACAGGCATTCAAGCTGGAAAAAATGGAACTATGAGGGTCTTGGCACGAAGAGGCAACAATAATGTCTCCTATATCATTCCAAAAAGTAGAGAATGGATAATAATTCTATGTTATGGTAATGGATCTGGCCAAAGAATACCTGGTTTCTATTTGTTCAAGGGCAATACAGAGATACAGAATTACATTGTGAACTATGAACCATGTGCAACTATGGCAACCCAAGCACATGCTTGGATGACGAAGGAGATTTTCTATGAATGGTTGGAACATTTCTATGT
>CM021107.1:557967279-557979370 GCA_007115665.2 Sequoiadendron giganteum | reverse complement strand
AACAAAAGTTAGGGTACACCAAACTAGGTGGAGTTTATTAACTCCCAAGTGAATGAAACAATTCAAACCGAAAGTGGTTCTCAGATCAGTAACTTCCTTAAGCTACCAAGTCACAGAGTGAATGGAAGAATGAGAAAGTCAGTTGGTGGTGCTCTTCGGGTGAGTCAATAGTCTCAGTTGTTGACTGCTGAAAGTTACATGACTCTCATAATGGAGTAGGAATGAATAAAAGAACTAGAAGAATTAAAAATAAAAAAGAGGAAACAAAATGAGGAAAAAAAAGTAGTATGGATTCTAGCCTTGGAGTAGAAGGAACAAAAAAAATTGAAAAGGACATTGAGCACAAGGAAAGAGAGCAACTAAAATAGTTGCAAAGAAAGGAAAAAGAGCAGAATAAGGAGCGAGAGAGGATACAAAAAGAACAAGAGAAGAAGGAAAGGGAGATCGAGGCTTCTCATAGAGAATTGATGCGAGATAAATGCTTAAGCGGTCCTATAACTCCCTCATCTGATAACCACACTTACTTTCAAGATATAACCAATAATAACATCCCTATGTTTTCTATAGGCAATGTGTGTTTTAGTCCCAACTCATCTCAAGTTAGATGCACTCAATTTCCAGTTAGCCAGACTTCTTCACCACTAGCGCCTTCAAATGTAAGTTGCACACAACTAACAAATGCAAATGCAAATCAATTTATGGCAAGTCTAAATTAAGCAAAAGGAGAGGAGAACACATCTCCAGATTCATTCCTTGGAGCATTCAGCTAAGTTTGGGAGGGACCAACTTAAACATTGACTTATATCTTGGATTTTTTTGTTGGGTTGTAGTTGGGGATGCCATTTTCATTGTGTTGCATCTTTTTATAAATGTGAACTAAATCTGTTTATTATTTTGAACTAAATCTATTTTTTAATGTGATACGAGTACCTTGGTTGACTTTGTGCATGAAAACTATTTTACAATTTCATATTAAGGAACTCTAGTGTCGGGCCCATTGATAACTATGTTAATAACTTTTTATGGTTGTCTTATAATCTATGTTTTAGAAAATTTATTGTATGCAAATATTATGTTTCAATTTTGTTTACCACAATTTCTATGTTTATAATATCTATTCTACATTTGTGAAAATATATTGTATGTAGATAAACTATTTCAATTTTGTTTACAACAATTAGTATGTTTATAATATCTATTCTACATATGTGAAAAAAAATATTCAATGTTGATAATCTTATAATATCTTGTTTTGTGAATGGTAGAGATGGATGTGACCTATTTGACCTATATGATTCTATCTATCTGCTATTATTATGTTCATTATTGTACAAACTTTAAATCTACAATCTAGTTATAACATTTGTTTGGTATGCCCAAATATGAAAATGGTTTTTGTAATATACCCTTTATTATATCAATAGCTCAATTGAAAATTACTTTTAGGCTATACCTCTACAAAAGATAACATGTATGTATGTCTTATCTAAAGTTTTTTTTTTTTGGTACATTATAGTTCACTCTTGTTTTGTGAATGGTAGAGATGGATGTGACCTATTTGACCTATATTATTCTATCTATCCCCTATTATTATGCTCATCATTGCACAAAATTTAATAAATCTACAATTTGGTTATAACATTTGTTTGTTATCCCCAAATATGAAAATGGTTTGTGTAATATATCCTTTTGTATATCAGTAACTCAATTGAAATTACTTTTAGGCTATACCTCTACAAAAGATAACATGTATGTATGTCTTATCTAAAGTTTTTTTTTTTGGTACATTACATTTCACTCTTGTTTTGTGAATGGTAGAGATGTGTGTCACCAAAAATTGTATACCTTTGAAGAAAAGGACAATTTTGTGCCCGTTTAATCCTACTCTAGGTCCAATTTCATCAAATCTTACCTTAAAACAACATTTATAGGCCCCTAAGGTTGTTAATTTTGACTTGGATGCTTGATATACCCAAGAGATCATTCAAACCCTGAAAAAAACATCAAAACACATTCAAAAGTACCGACCTCACTCAAAAATCCCTTAGTGGGACTAGGTCGCCCAAGTTGGTGACCTAGTCCTTTTTAAGGATTTTTCAAGTGTTAAATAGGAAAATGAATAATTAGCTAAAAATCTCTGATGGGTGTTGGATTCTTAGGTCAAAATTCTTGACAATTAGGTCATGTTGCTTATATATATTTGTTTTTAGGTCATTTTCTCTCTCTCTCTCTCTCTCTCTCTCTCTCTCTCTCTCTCTCTCTCTCTCTCATTTTTTCACTCAACTCCAAATATCTTCCTCAAGAAGATTCATCTCTCACACAAAAGAGTTGAAGCTTTTGGACATAAAAACTAGGGCTTTTTGTAGGTCTTGGTGCTTACTTCACATTCAAGATCACACATTGACAAGATTGGAGATAGATGCCTATGGAGATCCATGGAGAAATCTAGGTTGAGGAGGTGCAACTAGCCACCTAATCATTCCTAAAGACTAGTTTAAAAGTGCCTCCATCTTCTACTTTCAACCCATTTGTAGATTTGAGGTTTGCATACCATTTGCATTCCTTGTTCTTATTTGCAATGTTGTAGAATTTCTAGGGATTTAGAGTCTTGCATCATTTCAAATCCTTTACATACATCTTATTCTAGCTCAATAGAATATGGTTTTGCTTTGTTTCTGGTTTTCCTAGTTCTAGACACACTTAGGGCTAGGGTTTATACCAGTTTCCATTTAATTTCAAGTTTAAATACAAATTGGGGGTTTGACTAAGGCAAACCCCACATTAGAAACACAAATACATTTTTTTTTATAGGTTATTTTGCAGGTTTTGGATAGGACTCTCATGGAGAAGTAGAATACAGACCTAAGGCACATGAGTCCACTTTCTATTTATCAAAAAAACAGAAAGGGACTAGGTCATCCATAATGGTGACCTAGTCCCATTGAAGATTTCAGATACAAAAAGTTTGAGATTCGGGGACCTAATTGGCCAAAATGACCTCTGAAGCAGATTTCCTGAAAATGGACTAGGTTGCCCTAGTTGGCGTAAGTGTCCCAAGCAATTCAAAACCTTGATTTTCCAAAATTCCAATGACCTCTACAATATTTGCTTCAGCCCTCTTCAGTTTCCAGGTGCACTTTTCTATTCTGTTAGATTATATTACTTCTATTACTTCCATTTCTAGTACATTACATAATGTGTTTTCCAACAACATAGATATTATTAATTTAGGGTTAGGTATGTAGGTTGTCATAGTGCATTTCAGCACCTTCACACACTTTACTTCATCTACCTCAACATTTGAATGAATCACAAGATTTCAAGGTGCCCTATGGAGGTTTTGTGAAACCCTCTTCCTTCTAGTTGAAACTCTAGAAATTTTTAGAGGACCCATTCCTTTACCCCCTCATAAAGCACCAACACCTTAAATTTTGTGGTTTAGTTTGGTGAACCTGCATTTCAACACATTACATACTTCTGATTTCCATTCCATTTGCATATTAGGAACTCTTTATTTTCACATTGCATTGAATATTGTATTGTGTAAACAAGCATCCTAGGGTTTTTCATTGTGCATTAGTGAAAAAGCATCATAGTTGTCATTTGCTTGCTTTCCTTTCACACAAATTTCACATATATATTAGATCTTTGCATGTTAACTTTTGGGCGGGTGCATGGAAATGGGTAACAATTCCGTGGACACCCTAAAAAAAAAAAAGTTGAAAAGCATAAGGCACTCACATTATGTCTTTCGTTAAACCTAGGCAAGTTCCCTTTGGCCACAAATACAAAGACATAATGCGAGCATATTATCTTATGTTAAAAGCAAAAAAACAAACGCAAATCTCTCATTTGCATTTCGACTGGTTTTTTTTCTCCACCCGCAGCCAAAAACCCCAAATATCGCGCTCACGTTTTAGGAGAATAATTTCTTCACCAAGAATCCGAATTTCTTCACAATGATGGTGCCATGACGACAAGGAGTTGTAAGAGGTAAGGATTCTATGCTTTTTGTTTTGAATTTATTAGTTTTAGGTTGAATTTGATATCTATTTGTTTGATTTTTCAAGAGATGCAAATCAACCTGCAAACCCTCAAAATCCTCAACAGGAGGACCAACCAAATCCTCAAGATCAAAATCAATCACAACATCAACCTCCTCCACCAATCACTCAAACCCCTCCTGGCACTCAACAAAATTTAATGAGTGAAATTGAGAACAACAAAAAACAAATTGAGGATTTGATCAATAGGTTGAGTGATCTAAATGGTTCAACCATAGAAAGAATGACCCTAGCAAATTCATTGAAAGATATGTTAACAAACGTAAATTCAATTAGCAAACAAATAACTGGATGGGAAGATAGGAGGCAGGCAGCTAGGAAGTATTATGCAAACAAACTATCATACAAGGATGTGAAATATTTAAAAATAACAAAAGGTGATTTGTGTTCATTATTCACTGACCCACACACAAATCAAAATCTTACCCTCAATGTGAAGAGGTTTCCTATCCATTGGTTCCACCACCAACAAATGAAGGAGTGGTTTTATGATAGGTGGTACATGGTCTTCGATTACCCACCGTGCAACAATTATGAGGTCCCACAATATTTCCTTCGGAAACTATACAATGAGTTCATATTGAAAAAAATCCCAAATTATTTTGATATGAGGGATTTCCAGGGGAGAAGTGGGGGGTCAGCTCAGGATAGACCTGGTGCATAGCCGGATCCTACGTGGCAAGGTAGACGAGCTCTCGCTAGGCCACCTCATGAGCACATTTTTATGCCTTCCGTCGTGAAGGAAAGTGCTGACGTAGAGACATTGCAGGCAATCAGCACTTTGACTCGGAGTGTCATCCATCATACTAGCCCTATTCTATAGCGCCATCCAGGGGAGTCTTATAGTGGTGGTCTTCGAACACATGTGTTTCAATCTTGCAGGGCTACTTGTTCACATGACCCCACCGACCCTCAAGAGACTGGTATGTAGGATCCGTCTGTAGCTATGGAGATGGAGAGGGCAGCTAACATTTTGCATGAGGCATATGGCATTGATAGTTAGGTAAAAGTTAGTGCATGTGTTCATTGAATTTAATTTATTAAATTTCGATTTTGAAATGCAAGATTAACTAAAAATGTTTTATGATTTTAATAAAATTGCAGGGTCACAGTGTTGAGACTGGATACACTGCCCCCCCACCAAACTATTTTTGCAATACACCTATCGCTAGGGTATGTAACTAGTAAACAATTATAAGTTTATTGCATATTAATGGCATTGTTTTACGAATGGTAATTTAATATGCAATTTTGGATGTTGAACAGACTAATATTGGAGGTTTTGATGGAACACTTCCCAGTTGCGGTGGATTTACTCAAACGTTCACACAGGTAATAGAATAAAGAGTTTAACTAATGAATCAAGTACTTAATAGATTTGTGTAGTTTATGCATGCACATCATTGATTACGTTGAATAATTTGTTGTTTTATTTTTAGTTGTTGCGAGATGATACACCTCCGAATGTGACGAGGGCAATGGATATTGGTGTGACATCTGCTATACAATCCTCGATGGCTCTGACAGAAGAGGTATGAGGCAAATTAGTAAATTTTAATTTACATTTATTGTTATAGATGTTAGTTAGTGAGAAATCAAACCATTATTGATTCACGTAGTTTTTGTCTATTTGCATGGTTTATACAGGGCTTGAGCACGCCTGAGCATGGGCATGAGGATATTTCCCTTGTGGACAAAGATGGTGAGATGGCTGTAAGTGATTATTTTGTCACATATATCATTTTTTATAATGTAATTTCTATATATTCATGTCTTTACTTCTTATTGTAACAGTTAAAACTTCACCATGAACTAAACCCTAGGAGGAGTAGTAGGAGCACTCCACGAGCACAAGGAAAAATGAGGGACAGACCTATCGCCATCCGAGTGAAAAGGAAAGGGAAAGATTTTATTTCTTGGGCATGGAGAGCAATGACTTTTGATTCCAGAGTCCTTTATTGTATGCCTGCATGGCGGTTTTGTACATATTTTTATTGGACATATTTGACATTGTATGCCTAGATGGCATTCTCGTAAGCCTACATGGCTATTTTGTGCATATATTTCATACTTATATCAACATATATTTATGTATGCCTACATGGCTATTTGGTTAATACAAATATCTTTTTTTGATGCCTGTCCATATTTGCATTCTAAATTGATGGTTCAATAGATATGAGTTACGTATATTCAAGTGTATACTTTACAACTTACGTGTATACTTTGTGACTTACGTGCATTCGAGTGTATACTTTGTGGTTTACATGTTTTCATGCATATACCTTGTATTCGTGCATATACTTTGTTTTAATTTGTGTATACTATGTATTCATGTGTATAGTTTTTGAGGCTTATGTGTTTATGAGTACTTGTAGTTCCCTTATTGACATGTACATGTTTGACTTATTCACGTGTATAATTATTAATTGGTTAGCCCTAGCATTGATCTATGTCATCCTCAATGCATGATCCTTGAGATGGAGTAAGTACACCCTCAAGGTCAAAAGGAGTTTCACATGCATTCTTCGTAGGCTCATTTTGGTAGTGAAACCAAAAACCTCTTGCATCATTGAAACGAAAAAAAAATTCCTTTATAGCAGGTCTGAAGCCATTATCATTCTCCATCAGTTCTTCATGTATCCACTCCCCATTAATGGTTGTCTCATGACCTTCATGAAACCAATCACTTATCTCATTTGTGATAGAAGAAATGTATGAAGATTTATCTTCCTCCTTATGAACCATTCATTATCATGAGAGATGGGTTCTTGTGAACCACTACTGATGAATCATGGGTCAATGAGTTTGACTTGTAAAACTACACGATTGAATCTTGATAGCAATATCACAATATTTATATATCTAAATGTGTTATTTCCTTCAGCTAAAATTGTGCTTATACTTATGTGATTGATGTATGTTTGTGTATGGGATCATAGTAATTTCTATTTGATGATGCTATTGTGTCTTTAAGGTTTATTTATTAAAGGGTGCATGAAACAAGTTTTAAATCCTTACAAATCTTTGAATTTCTTAGGTTTTTCTATTTGTCGAGTCTAGGCTCCGAGCTTGAGTCCAAGTCAAAAAATGTCTTGTCAAGTCTGAGGCGAGTCCTAGTCTTGTAACATTGGTGTGAACACATCAATGAATAATGTATATGCCGATGAAGAGAGAACACATCCTTGTTTCAAAACAAACCATTTATCCCTCAAGAGCACTCTTGCTCTTCTCAAGACATATTATCTAGTCTTCCTAGGGTATTCCTCTCTACCCTACTAAGGGATCACTCCTAAACCCCTCTCACCACGTAAGACTCTCCACCAATTTCAAATTCTTCTCCATCACTCCCAATCCACCACTAAGCTTCCTTGGGCTCCACACTGACTCAAAGTGTCCTAACCAGTCCAGGGCTAGGGAAGGGTATCCTAGTTGTCCCTTTGTTGATTTATCTCCTCACTGATCCATCTTATTGGATTCTTTCACTTTTTACCCATCGCTTTCTTGAAAAACTCAATTTTAGGCCTTGTAGCCTTTTGCCCCAATTTGGCCTCCTAGAACCCGTTTTCTTGACTTTTCTCACAAACAGTCTTAACAACCCCCAAATGTTTTTCTAGATTATTTCTTTTGACAATCAAGGCTCCAATATTTACCAGGCCTTAGGTCCTACAAGTATCCATACATACGATTGTCCTCAAACCCCCTATTTTCAAGGGTTCCTAGGGTTTTTGGCTCTTTTTCCTTCTTTGATGGCTTCAACGACCTCATCAACTCTCCTCCTGGAACACACATGACTAATATACATGTTACTACACTCCCATACTCTTGATTGGCACAAACCAATCCATTTAGCAACTCTCCTTGCTGCTGTCCTCTCTAAGCTACTAGCTAGAATGCACTTGCACTCGCCTAGTGCTTGATGATTTCATCACCTTCCCTGCAAAACAAGACCCCAAAACTTATATGTACAATATTTACATATTTCCCAACTTGATTCCAAGTGGCCATGAGAGGAAAGCCATAGGAAGTCAAGTGGGACTCATTATTCAAACAATTGGCCTGAACTGGCAATGAGACCAAGAACACCAAAAACTTGCAAAAAGATAACCAGTCGGTCTAGATGAATAATCTAATGCTACACAAGGTAAGTAAGTGACACAAATGGAAGACTCAAAGCATCAGATAAGTCCTTTCAATCCATTCTTGACTGGATGAAGGCTCAAACATAGAAATTCAATGAAAACTTGCTCTCTTCCAATCACAGAAATATACTCTCCAAGTCTCAATTCATGAAAAAATCCTCCAACCCAAGTATTAGGGCTTTTCTGACCTTATATACCTTTATCCCATGTTCTAGGACCCTTGGGTCAGGCTTAGAGCATCATTAATGCCATTTTCCAACTTTTAGGACAAATAGCCAAGGCAGCACTGCTCAAAATGCTCACAGTGTCCAAGACTTACCCAAACTGCAAGCCCCTAACAAACCTATTTCCAATTCACTCATCAAAAAAACTCTTGGGAATTTACATCATAGTCCTTATTCCCTTGGTGGTTGGCTAGAACCACCTACAAGCCAAAATTGCAAAGATCTCTCTAAAAGACCTTAAGGTGCTCCTGCACCATTCTCCCCCGTGCAACAAAGAAGTTAAGCAACCTGTGGTGTCAAAAGCTCCTCACTAATTCCATGCTTCTTAAAGTCACTTTCTGCTATCCAAGTACCCTTTGACTCTGGTTGATGTCTCCACTTCACTAGGTGCTCCATGTATGTCTTGTGCCTAGTCTTCTTCTTCACCCTTGAGTCTAGAATCTTGTCCACTTGTGGTCTGATCTGATCAGGTACCTTGAGTTCATCCACATCCTTACTCACCTTAGCACTATACTGTTCCTCATCCATTTTTGTTCCTTTATACTTCACCAAGTCCTTCACATTGAAGATAGGCGAAATGGACATCTACTTGGGTAACTCCACCTTGTATGCATTGGATCCACTAGGTGACTCTCCTCCTTTGGCTTCAACATGATTGCATAGACAAATCCTTCTTCATCCTTCATGTCTCTTAGGAATTCCTTTCCACTCATCAAAAGTACAGTGGATTCTACCTTTTCCACTGTGCCTTCTTTGGGAAAAAACTTTGTGCTTAAACGCTTGAGCTAGAGTATACTGGAATGGGTGACCTCCTGGGAAGGCCTAGTGCCTCACCTCTATGAGCATCACTTAGATGCAATGAGTGCTAAGTGGGCCATTCAATATCATTTCAAATTTGTGCTTTAAGCAGCTTACAAATTTGCAACTTAAGACTCCTCAAACCTAAGGGATCGATCTGGTGGAACATAGCTCAGAGCGATTCCATGTGTTTCGATGCAAAAGATGATCATTCCTAGAGTAAACATACCTATTTGGACGTGTTGGAATAGTCCGCTTGGTCACATAAGTTGCAGAATGAAAGTTGCACCACTCTGCAACTTTCCACTGCTTGCATTTGATGCTTTTTCCATCCAGTGAAAATCCCCCACCATTGGAAAACCACTCTGAGATAGCCAAAACCGAGAGCGGTCTTTTTCGATAGGCTCAATGCGATCCTATAGGATTAGATGAGAAGTTTCTAAGTGTCACGACATCTGAGTAATAGCATGCTGAAGTTTGCAACCATTTTGCACTTTGGACCCTTAAGGGATCGATCCGGTGGAACATAGCTCAGAGCGATTCTACATGTTTCAGTGTGAAAAAGGACCGTGTCTAGTGTAAAAATATCTATTCGAACATGTTGGAACAGTCCGCTTGGTCACACAAGTTGTAGAGTGAAAGTTGCACCACTTTGCAACTTTGCACTGCTTGAATTTGACACCTTTTCCATCAAGTGAAAATCCGCTGTCATGAGAAAACCACTCCAAGATAACCAAAATCAAGAGAGGTTTTTCTAGAGGGGTCCAATGCCTTTCTGTAGGATCAGATGAGAAGTTTCTAAGTGTCACAGTATCTGAGTAATAGCATGTTGAAGTTTGCAGCCATTTTGCACTTTGGACCCTTAAGGGATCGATCCAGTGGAACATAGCTCAGAGCGATTCCACGTGTTTTGGTGTGAAAGAGGACCGTGCCTAGTGTAAATATACAAATTAATCCAACAAACCATCCGGTTCTGCACTACTCTTTATTGTGTCAAGTATTGCCTCATGGTCAAACTCACGGACCTTCCATAATGTCTTGTTCAAAGGTCTACCCCCATATTTGGTCAAATGAATATTGGATGCCACGACAAGGTTCGAGTAATCAAGAATCTTACGATGCATGTCAAAGTCCTAAAATAGCCAATGTTTAACACTTGAATGTGGGTACCTTCTAAACCATGTTCCAGTAACCACAACTGACCCTGTAGGGTATTCGATGTTTTCTCCATCTATAACTAGGGCCTCCAATTTCTTTTTTGTCTCAACACAACGAAACAAGTAATAGTTTGTTCCCTCTTCATTGTCTTCATCTGCAATAACTGCATAAACATGCCCTGCATTGATATGTGCAAAAAATCTCTTGAAATTTGTCAACATTATGAATACAGTACAAAGTAAGATCTAACAATATGAAATTTCAACAACTAAGAAAGTAGATATATCACCTTGTTGAACTATATCTGTGTCAGTTCCAATGTTGTCGTAGGGTGATACGTGTGAAGTGGGTTAAGATAACTTGTCAACCATTTGTCAACCCACTCCCCTGACTCACAATCATTCCAGTCTTGCATTGTACATGAAGAATAAAAGCATGCCATCTTTCATGTATCGATACTCCATGAACTTGTATTTGAGCTAAGGAAGAGTGTACCTCACTCGATCCTATTAGTGTACAATAGTCTTCATATGGTGCAATGTTAGTATCATCCATCAACCAAAAAAATCTACGAACTGAAGATGTACCTTCATTACCTGGACCCATCAAAGCATTACACCACTCGATGATTGATTTTGCATCTATCAACTTTGCACTGTCTTTATACTTTAACTCTTCACGTGCTAATGCTCTTTTCACGCATGCTCCTCCACCATCATGCTCCCCATTTCCATGTCCAGCCTCACCAAAGTTCCACATATGTTGAACATCTGTAATGTCATGCATCATGCACAACCAATAGAACATGTGCGAGTTCTTGAACTGTGTTGCACAGTTATCGGACCATATTATATGTTGATCGTATTCTATGCCCCTTTGAGCCAAACCACTGTAGAACATCTGGAAGCAACCTTGCATGAACTCTGGAGAGAGTGGAAGAAAGAGAGAGTGAGAGAGTGGGAGATAGAGTGGAGGGAGAGAGGGGGAGAGTGGGAGAAAGAGAGAGGGAGAGAGTGGGAGATAGAGTGGGAGGGAGAGAGGGGAGAGTGGGACCCTTAACCCCTATACCCTCTTAATCCCTTAACCCTTAACCCTTAAACCCTAATCCCTCAACCCTTAAACCCTAATCCCTCAAACCCTATACCCTCTTAATCTCTCAACCCTTAAACCATAATACCTCAATCCCTATACCCTCTTAATCCCTCAACCCTCAACCCTTAAACCCTAATCCCTCAATCCCTATACCCTCTTGATCCCTCAACCCCTATTACCTCTTAATCCCTCAACCCTCAATCCTCAACCCTTAAACCCTGATCCCTCAATCCCTATACCCTCTTAATCCCCGAACCCCTTCAAACCCTAATCCCTCAACCCTCAACCCTTAAACCCTAATCCCTCAATCCCTATACCCTCTTAATCCCTCAACCCTCAACCCTCAACCCTTCAACCTTAATCCCTCTACCCCTATACCCTCTTAATCCTCAGCCCTCAACCCTAATCCCTCAACCCCTATACCCTCTTAATCCCTCAACCCTCAACCCTTAAACCCTAATCCCTCAACCCCAATACCCTCTTAATCCCTCAACCCTTAAACCCTAATCCCTCAACCCCTATACCCTCTTAATCCCTCAACCCTCAATCCTCAACCCTCAGCCCTTAAACCCTAATCCATCAACCCCTATACACTTAAACCCTAATCCCTCAA
>CM021107.1:557757365-557967179 GCA_007115665.2 Sequoiadendron giganteum | reverse complement strand
TTAAACCCTAATCCCTTAACCCTTAAACCCTAATCCCTCAACCTTTATACCCTCTTAATCCCTCAACGCTTAAACCCTAATCCCTCAACCCTTAACCTGTATACCCTCTTAATCCCTTAACCCTTAAACTGTAATCCCTCAATCCCTATACCTTCTTAATCCCTAAACTCTGAAACCCTAATCCATCAACCCTTAAACCCTAATCCCTCAACCCTTAACCCCTATACCCTCTTAATCCCTCAACCCTAAACCCTAATCTCTCAACCCCTATACCCTCTTAATCCCTCAACCCTAAACCCTCAACCCTTAAAACCTAATCCCTCAACCCCTATACCCTCTTAATCCCTCAACCCCTATAGCCTCTTAATCCATCAACCCTCAACCCTCAACCCTTAAACCCTAATACCTCAACCCCTATACCCCCTTAACCCTTAAACCCTAATCCCTCAACCCTTAACCCCTATACCCTCTTAATCCATTAACCCTTAAACCCTAATCCCTTAACCCTTAAACCCTAATCCCTCAACCCTTAACCCCTATACCCTCTTAATCCCTTAACCCTTAAACCCTAATCCCTCAACCTTTAAACCCTAATCCCTCAAACTCTTATACCCCTCTTAATCCCCTCAACCCTTAAAACCCTAATCCCCTAATCCCTATACCTCTTAATCCCCTCAACCCTCAACCCTCAACCCTAAAACCCTAATCCATCAACCCCTATATGCTCTTAATCCCTCAACCCTCAAACCTCAACCCTTAAACCCTAATCCCTCAACCCCTATACCCTCTTAATCCCTCAACCCTCAATCTTGAACCCTTAAACCCTAATCCCTCGACCCTTAAACCCTAATCCCTCAACTCCTATACCCTCTTAATCCCTCAACCCTTGAACCCTAATCCCTCAACCCTTAAACCCTAATCCCTCAACCCCTATACCCTCTTAATCCCTCAACCCTTAAACTCTAATACCTCAACCCTCAATCTTGAACTCCTTAAAACCCTAACTTCTACTCTTAAAACCCCAATCCCTCAACTCCTATACCCTCTTAATCCCTCAAACTCTTAAACCCAATCCTCAAACCCCTATATACCCTCTAGTCCCCTCAACCCTCAACCCTCAACCCTTAAACCCTAATACCTCAACCCCTATACCCCCTTAACCCTTAAACCCTAATCCCTCAACCCTTAACCCCTATACCCTCTTAATCCCTTAACCCTTAAACCCCAATCCCTCAACCCTTAAACCCTAATACCTCAACCCTTATACCCTCTTAATCCATCAATGCTTATACCCTAATCCCTCAACCCTTAACCCCTATACCCTCTTAATCCCTTAATCCTTTATTACAATACCCATTACTCTACCATTGACAAACAATGTCACTCTGGTATTCGCTACTAGTAAGTTGCGACATTACTTACTAAATGTTGAAGTACATGTGATGACAAAGTTTGACCCTTTACACTATCTTTTTACTAAAACAAATCTATCAGGACATCTTACTAAAAGGGTCATGTTATTAAATGAGTTCAACCTTAAGTTCATTGCTCAAAAAGAAATCAAGCGTCAAGCCTTAACAGACCATTTAGTTGATGCTCCTTCACCACTAGCATTACCCACCAATGACTCCTTCCCTAATGACAGTGTGTTTACTATTGAAATTCCTACATGGGAGTTGTAATTTGATGGATCCAATTGTTGAATAGGCTTCGGTGCTGGAGTTATTTTAATTCCAGCTATTGGTAAGCCTATTCCCTTATCCTATCGTCTCAATTTCCTATGTACAAATAATATAGCTGAATATGAAGCTCTACTCGTTGGGTTACACATTGCTCTTATCTTAAGGGTTAAAAATGTTAAGATCTATGGTTATTCACAATTAATCATTAACAAATTAACGATCTCTATCAAACTAAACATGATAAAATCTCACAATATAAGGAGCTCATTCTTAATCTATTAAACCAGTTTGATTCCTTTACCATTGATAATATCCCTCGAAAAGATAATCGCCACGTGGATGCCATGGCTAGTGCAACCTCTCTTGTCTCTCCTACTGACCCTTCTAAGCCGATAGTCTTCACAATTCATCCCATCATGAAATCCTCCATCAATGATCAACTTCCTAATATCTGTCCCACTTTTTCTGATAGCCTGTGTGAATGGTATGATGCCATTTACAACTATTTAAAAGATGGCACCATTCCCAAACCCACCATTAAAAATACCCCTCAACACTTAAAAAATTTAGCCACTAGGTATGTCATCCTTGCAGACACATTATACCGAAGATGCTTTGATGGAATCCTTTTATGATGCCTCAAGGATGTTGAAACCCATATCACCCTCGAACAAGCTCATTCAGGTACTTGTGGAGGAAATTTTCGAGGAAATACCTTAGTGCAAAAGCTTCTACATATGGGATATTATTGGAAAAAAAAGGAAAAATATTGTTACGTGTATGTTAAATGGTGTCATCAATGCTAGGAACACATTCATTTGATTCATGCTCCTGCTTCAAAGCTTTGTTCCCAAATACACATCTGGCCGTTCTCTGTGTGGGGTTTGGACCTAATTGGAAAACTCTCCTTGGCGTCTTCTGTTGGACATATGTTCATTATCACTGCTACTGAATATTTCACTAAATGGGTTGAAGCTATCGCCCTTCGCTCCACAATTGCTAAAGTGATATTCCATTTCCTATTGGAACACATCATCACCCACTTTGGTCTCCCTTTCGTGTTAGTCTCAGATAATGGTACTCCCTTTAAGAATAATGAGGTGAAGAAGTTCCTTGAGACCTTCCATATCCAACATCGGTTCTCTACACCTTATTACCCTCAGTCTAATGGTCAAGCCGAAAGTACTAATAATATCTTGGAGAAAATCCTTAGGAAGATTGTCAATCAAAACCAAAAAGATTGGCATACATAGTTGCAATATGCACTATGGGCATATCGCACAAGTATTTGTTCCTTTATGGGAAATACTCCTTTCAACCATGTTTATGATACTAAAGCTATTATCCCTTTGGAGCTAGAAATACCCACGTTATGAATCGCTCTTCAAAGTATTGTTAATAACAACATTTATGTAAAAAAATGTCTCCACCAACTTAAAATGCTTGATGAGCAACATATCAAGGCTCTCGAGCATCTTCAAGCTTATACTAAATGATTGCAATGCAAACACAATATAAGTGTCATCCCTCAAACCTTTAACAAAGGTGATTTGGTTTTATATGAAAACCAACGTAATACCACTGCTGATTACACCGACAAAGGTAAATTCAGTTCTAATTAGCTTGGTTCCTACGTGATCAATTCCAACTGTGGATCTGGTGACTATACCTTGACTGAGTGTGATGGAACTCCCCTTCGGGATCCCATTAATTCCACACATTTGTGTTGGTATTATGTCTAATCCCCTCTTGAATGGTATGATTTATAAAGCAGTGTTGATTGCGGCTATGGGACTTTACCTTAATGGGCTGTCTCATTGCTTCATTCTTGACACATCATCATGTTTGTGTCTTGAACACTAAGGTAATTATTTAATTGATTTTTGAAAAATTACTTTAGATTTCATACTATTCATCCTCTTCTCTTTTTGTATGTTATGTTCCTTTAAAATCATAGGTGCATAACATATTTAATATTAATGTTTAATCCAACATACATTTTAATTACGTTATATTTCCATCACATACCTTTTGTTAAATCATGTTGCCATTAATTAAATACTTAACTATTTAATTAATCACATTACCATTTAACATCCACACAACTAATTTACATCATACAAAAATCAAATTGCATAGATATATAAGTATATCAAAAGTCTTCTTTTACATCATCATCATACTACATAGTGTTAATGAGGACTATGATTACCCGATCCCTCAAGACTCAGTACTCATGTTGCATCAGTGGTAGGACATCGCGAAATAATCATGCATGATTGTGACCGTGATCTGCTAGCTTTGAGTGCATACTCTAATCCTCCCATCAGAGCTAGGGCCAACTGGTGCTCACCTGCTATCTGATCCCTCTCTGCTTGCACTTGTGACAAATCTCTCCAACTCTTTTGGAGGTCATGGTGGTTGTACTTGTGGTGCGGATCTCACTCGATGCACCTATCTCCTTAGGCTCTCATAGGTTGCCCGCAATCTCATGAAGGGTCTCAAGGTCTCTGGCTCACACTCCACAATAGGTGGGGGAACTTAGTTAGTATCCATCTCCTCTTCATCGAAGGTCACTGGAACTATCTCTATTGCTGCCTGCTATAGGAACTCTCGCCAACCCTTTGCAGGCCTTGAAAAATCAAATAAAAGTCTCATCAGTAACACATCATCATATAAATATATATACAATAAATCATAAATAAAATACATCTATCAAAATCACATGTCCTCACCCATATCTCTGGTAGATGGTGGAAGGTCCACCTCATCCTATGTTGGGGGCATCGAGGATGTGTTGGCCTCTGGTCAACTATGAGTGTTGGTCCCTGCTACTCTTGTTGTTTGGGATCTAGTCTTGTGAACAGGCGAGATCTCTCCCTACTCATATCAATCTTCAACCACGGTATCATCCTCCTCGCTTGGTGGTGGCTCCTCTCCTCTCTCCCCCTCCTCCTGCTCCTCATCTTGCTCCTCCTCCTCCTCCTCTTCCTCCTCATCCTCTCCCTATTTCCCATCATAATTTGGGTCTGCATCCTCATCATACTCCTCATTAATAATATATGTAAAAATATTCGTAGCCCTGTACCGTGTGTCCTTGGCCATGTCCTCCCCCTCATTTGGAATAGGCTGAGCCTCTCCCACTAGCTCATCCATTGAGAATGTTGGCTCTGGTCATGAGGCTCTCCACCATTCCTCATAATACCATGTGGCCCCGACATCATCTGCATCATCCGTCGGTGGTTGGTCCTGATCTGAATAGTCTGAATCTCTCTCAATGACATCATCTACTATGAAGCATGCTATGTCTCCCAGTCATCATGCACTCTAAATAGACCTCCTGAATGATGATCATGGTTGTGGTGGTATTTGTACTTGTCCGAACTACCTCATCACCTAATCATAGTAGAATGGCCGCACTATATGATCGTGTCATCCTACCAGGAACCTGGTCATCAATAATCTCCTGAGTTGTCTAGTATAATGTGGCCATTGAAGGACAAGATGGTATGGCCTCCATAGTATATCCTCTCCATCTAGTTGGTTGAATCTCACTCTCCAAAAGTGAATATCACCGTACTGCCATAATCATCGTAACGGGTACCCAAATACTCATAGATAGCCCACTATTGTTGGATACAGGAAGCCCATTGGTCGTGTACATGTGATATGCTCTAGGAACCATATCTGTAAGAGTGTGTAATGTACCATGCTATCTAACTCTAGAATAAAAATCACCCGAGATCATAGTACACATGTGCTAAAATGCATCAAGACCTTAGGCATATACCATCAGATGCTCTGCCATACCTCATATCAGATGTACTAGTCCACTCTCCAGATGTGTTGCACAGCCGTCTGACAAAAGGACTAGTGCCACTATATGCATCATAATGTGCCTCACCAAGGGTGCTCGTGAGTATAGTAACATCACAAACTCTATTCGTCCCGCTAATTTTCATCATGAACAGGACCCTTGAGACAATACTACATGTTTGCCTTCTGCTCTTGGAAGGATCATTCCCTCAGTACCCGCACATGCTCCCCCCAGATAGGGACTCAAATTATGTGATGGATATCCTCTAATTTGATATTCATCTCTCTTGTGGGTAGGTGAAATGTGTAGGTATTTTCATTCCATCTCTTGCATAGAGCCATCAACATGGCATCATGGTATCTCATCGGTGGCATAAGGTAGGCCCAATAAATCCCCACTGCGTATAACTGCTATGTCTCTCCTGGTGATAGGGTTGGAGCCAAGTCTCTAAGGAAACTCAGCTATCTCTCGCCTAAGTGTTGTCGACATCGTGTTGGCACCTATGCAAATTCTCACAATATGCTATCTAAATCATCTATTTTCTTCAATTTTACTCTAATTCACCAAGAAAATATGCTAACGTTGTTCTAGTGTGCTTTTTCTATGACCCTAGACACCTTAGAACCCTTTTGGGACATTTCGCGAAGGAACGAGACACTTTGCAAAGAAAAAAGACACTTTGTGAAGAAAAGGGACACTTTGCAAAGAAAAGGGACACTTTGTGAACAAATGGGACACTTTGCAAAAAAAAGGGACACTTTGCAAAAAAAATTTCCAAGATCCTAATATACTCTAAATAATCATTAAATTCATGCTATAATTTAAAAATCACAAAATAATAGGTTCCAGAATCAACTAGCCTCCTCTTGATAGTTGTCGCTCGTCACCTGCTTGCGCAAAACGTCCAATCTTGCGGGGGTAAAATCACATGTGCTCAACATTCTGTCACTCTCTCCTCATCACTATTCAGCACTGCAAAAGGTAAATGAGAAAAGTAAGTGTATGCTACTCCTTTTTCATTTTCCTTTTAACTAGCTCACTTTTATGCACAAGCACAATTGTACCTTTTTATTTTGTTAAACAATTAGTGTGCTTTTTCATTAAAATCAACATTCTAGGTGCTAGTGATCTCTGATTTTCATGCCATTTGTTGCATTATAATAGTGTTTCCATGCCCTACATCATCACTCACCTATCGCTATGAGGCATGGTGCTTGTAAATGCCCTCTGATATGTGTGTCCTCATTCGACATGGTTCGATGGCTACCTTGATTCCACCTCTGTAAAGCAAGCAAAATCAAGGGGGGCATACATCTACGCTCAAATTTCATCACTAGGAACTAGATAAGAGGATTTCTAGGACTTCTAATGAATTTGTGTTACAAGATGCGGTTCCTAACATTGTGGTTTTGTAGATAACTACACTGGGGGCTTCATTCTCCCGCCCTTTAAACGAGTATCCTTTTATGAAAATTAAGTTGCATTGTTTGTTTTAGAGTCCTTTAGATTACATATGCACGTAGATTCATATGGATGCTAAAGTGGGGGCTAAATGTGTCACCAAAAATTGTATACCTTTGAAGAAAAGGACAATTTTGTGCTCATTTAATCCTACTCTAGGTCCTATTTCATCAAATCTCACCCTAAAACAACATTTATAGGCCCCTAAGGTTGTTAATTTTGACTTGGAGACCTGATATACCCAAGGGATCATTCGACCCCTAACAAAACACATCAAAACACATTCCAAAGTACCAACCTCACTCAAAAATCCCTTAATGGGACTAGGTCGCCCAAGTTGGCAACCTAGTCCTTTTTGAGGATTTTTCAAGTGTTAAGCTGGAAAATGAATAATTAGCTAAAAATCCCTGATGGGTGTCATCTTCTTAGGTCAAAATTCCTGACAATTAGGTCATGTTGGTTATATATACTTTTTTTTAGGTGATTTTCTCTCTCTCTCTCTTGCTCATTTTTTCACTTAACTCCAAAAATCAAGTGCCAAATATCTTCCTCAAGAAGATTCATCTCTCACATAGAAAAGTTGAAGCTTTTGGACATAAAAACTAGGGCTTTTTGCAAGTCTTGGAGCTCACTTCACATTCAAGATCACACATTGACAAGGTTGGAGATAGATGCCTATGGAGATCCATGGAGAAATCTAGGTTGAGGAGGTACAACTAGCCACCAAATCATTCCTAAAGACTGGTTTCAAAGTGCCTCCATCTTCTACCTTCAACCCATTTGTAGATTTGAGGTTTGCATACCATTTGCATTCCTTGTTGTTCTTATTTTTAATGTTGTAGGATTTCTAGGGCTTTAGAGTCTTGCATCATTTCAAATCCTTTACATACATCTTATTCTAGCTCAATAGAATAGGGTTTTGCTTTATTTCTGGTTTTCCTAGTTCTAGAAACACTTAGGGCTAGGGTTTATACAAGTTTCCATTTCATTTCAAGTTTAAATATAAACTAGTGGTTTGAAAAAGGCAAACCCCACATTAGAAACACAAATACATTTTGTTTTGTAGGTTTTGGATAAGACTCCCGTGGAGAAGCAGAATATAGACCTAAGGCACTCGAGTCCACTTTCTATTTACCAAAAAAGTAGAAAGGTACTAGGTCACCCATAATGGCGATCTAGTCCCATTGAGGATTTCCAATACAAAAAGTTTGAGATTCAGGGACCCAGTTGGCCAGAATGACCTTCGAAGTAGATTTCTCGAAAAGGGACTAGGTCGCCCCGATTGGCGTAAGTGTCTAAGGCAATTCAAAACCCTGATTTTCTAGAATTCCAGTGACCTCTACAATATCTGCTTCAACCTTCTTCGATTTACAAGTGCAGTTTTCTGTTTTGTTAGATTAGATTACTTCTATTACTTCCATTTCTAGTACATTACACAATGTTTTTTCCAGCAGCATAGATATTATTAATTTAGGGTTAGGTATGTAGGTTGTCATAGTGCATTTCAGCACCTTCACACACTTTACTTCATCTCCCTCAACATTTGAACGAATCAAAATATTTCAAGGTGCCCTATGGAATTTTTGTGAAACCCTCTTCCTTCTATTATTATGTTCATCATTGCACAAACTTTAAATCTACAATTTGACTGTAACATTTGTTTGTTATCCCCAAATATGAAAATGGTTTGACTGGTTTTTATTTTGAAGATATATGTAGTGCTTATATGTTCATACATTACTACATATATATCTATGTGCATAAGGATGTACATATGTATCTATGTGCATACATATTTAGATGTATGTCTATGTCAATATGTATGTACATATATATCTATGTGCATACGAATGCACATGTATGTATATGACGATATGTATGTACATATATATAAATGTGTATATACATGTATAAATATATTATATATGTATCCACATAAATATCAATGTGTATCTACATGTATAGGGTATGTGTAGGATCATGATGGGCCAAAAGTGGCAATATGATGGGTATGTGGCTGATGAATTTTTTTTACCCAAAATTGATGAAACAAAAAGGGTTTTTAAAAGAGATTATCAGATTTTCATCAATATAAATTATGCTTTACTTTGAATTTAATAAATTATTATTATTCATTTTCTATTGAATTATGACTAAAGTCCTGATTGATAGATTGATTGAAAAATATCTATAGTTTTCAAACGATATCACATTTTTTGAATCTAAAACATGTGTCACATTCTATGCTTCACATACTATAAGATTCAAAAAGAAAAAAATGAATTTCATGAAGTTTTGACAAAGTTAAGGTGGTTAGACATACAATTCTTTATATTTTTTTAAAATTGTAATAAAATAATTATAATTAATTATTTACTTGGAAACAAATTACAAAAAAATATGTATCACATTAAAACATGACTCCTCTACTTATATCTAAAATCTTATAAAAAAATATTATCATTTTAATGTCATTAGGGCGGTCAGACAAACACCTACTTCTTATTTTTTCCCTGAAATTTAAGTACTACTGTATTGAAATTTCAAATTTTCATTAAATAGAGTTTATTTTTTTGTAAATAAACCTAGTAGTTTAGAAACTACATTCAATTTTCTACAAATTCTATTGTTTCATATTTAAAAAAAATATAAATAACTTATTCAAATTTTTATGTTAATTTGTGTAATGCCCCGCCACGCAACCCTAGAGGAAGTTTCAATTCACTAAACAAGCGTACTAATTTTTTTTTTAAAAGAAGTGAATTAAACCCACATGATCAACTAAATTGACAACATCCCCTAGGGTTACATAACTGAGATTACTTAAAACCCCAACATACATCAACAAGAATACATTGAAAGTAAATAACACAAGTAATAACATTCAACATCATAGAAAGAAACGAGATATGATAAAGCATTCATTTACATAAATCAATTACAAAGGATCTATTACAATCCTCATTCCCGGAATGAGTACAAATACATAAGTCTGATTATTACAAGGTCCACCTCATACACAAGAGGGGTAAAACAATATCATTACATTATGAGATACAAAATACAAGAATCCAAAAGCAAGACAAGTGAGATGTCCATCAAGAAGTCTCGCCACCAAGTACTGAAGATCAAGGGGACCCAACGGTTATGGTGCATGTTCCACCCAACCATGTGGTGCCCGAAGGACCACCCCCCATGCTAGGAAATAGTAACCAAGTAACATGGACGAGAAACCTACCACCTCAAACCAAAGGCAGACTCATACTGGTACAAACTGACTCAACTACACATATGTACAATAAAACAAACACTAATCATGGTTACATTGCTCCCAGACATAATATAATCAAGTGTGCTAAAGAAACATACGCACATCATAAACACGGTGTTATCCTAGACAGAGTGTCATCGCAAGGTTTGTCATGAGATATCCTCTGGGCATTCTTCATAGGTTCCGGAAATCCTGGTGACCTCAACCGAATCCCGACATTCATACTAACTCAAGCGGAATCAACTACCTCTCATAAGGACAAGGTAGTGATCTTGCCATTCCAGGCCTTCTCACCCACCCCAAGTCTAAACAAACCCTTGTGCCTGTGAGTGAGGTTAACTTATCTTGGTTATTGTGAACTACATCCTAATATGCTAAGTATATTTACTTTAGTTCTCAGTTGTTAAAATCACTTCTGAAGGTTTCCTGGTTTACCTCTTTGGGCTCCGGCCCCTAACAAAAGCCACTCTTCTAATTGGATAACACACTACAAAAACTAACTCCAAGGGTTACTCAAGTGCTACAAAATTGAACCAATACACTCTCTCCAATCCTAGGAGGAAACACAAAGAAGTCTACTCCAATACTAGGAGGAAACTAGATGCTTGTAACACTACCCAAGGGAAAAATAAACAATATTTTAACAAGGGAATGACCCACGTTTTTCTGGAAGACTTTACAACCCAACTACTCAACACTCATTCACAACATACTCATTAAAGGATACATAAATGAACTCATGCATTGACAATGAAAAGTTCTATATTTGGTTATCTTAAAACCATGTTCCTATCTAATGATTTTCGCAACAAAGTAAAATAATTCATTCAAGACTTTACATTAACCAATCGATATTTTATTAAATACGTAATCTCTACAACTAAATCAAATCATGAGCAATAATAATTTCGACTAATATTAATTGTCTAAGTTGTTGAATGCTCCTATGTTTAACAAGGTATAAAATACACACATTTACAAAGAAAAGCACCTCATATTAATATGCACTATTAAAATCAATATTTTTCTTGATCCAATAAATCGATTATACAAGAATAACTTTAAATAAAATTACAAAAACAATATATATAATATTAATTACATACTATATATATATATTAAATATTATATATATTCATATATAATATAAAATACATGTAATATATATATATAAAATAACCAAATCGAAAAATAAAAATAAAATTTAAAACGAAATTAAATAAACAAAAATCAAATAAATAAAATAAAATAAAATTTAAAAACGAATTAAAATAACAAAAAAAAGAAATTTTAAAAAAATAAAACAAAGCACGCGGGTTCGGACAGTACCTCATCCGACGGACGGTACCGCCGGTACCCGTGGACTGTCCGCAGACCTGCAACGCCTGCGCCGACTGTAGTCTATGTACAACGGTCGACAATAGTGGGTGGTGGGGGCCGCAGTCCCCACTAGATAGTGTGTCCCCCCATGTGGTGGGCGCACTGCCCAGTGGGTACTGTGTACCCACATAAAACAAACAAAACAGTGGGGGGCCGAACCCCCCACACAATACATTTTTTTCTCAAATAAAATTCTCCACGAAAATTTCGTACGTTCGCCGTACCGGTGACATAACAGAAATTACAACAAATAAAATAAAAATCTATATATATGTAAATATAGATTATATGTATCATATCTAAAATATGATATATGTAATGTATATTTATATACATATAATTTTTTTTTCCAGAATTACATTTACTGGTGAAATTGAAGAAATAAATTCAAACCAGTAATAAAATTTACAACAATAGACATCTCATGCTCAAGAGATTTTAAGGACCAAAAATATTAAAAGAAGACATCCTTCATGTTTTCAAATAGCATAAACAAAGGAAGAGTAATACATTGATTTTGAGTTTTTCAACAAAATTTTCAAAAAGGGTCTGTATTTTGAAAAACAAATCTGAATACCAAAATGTTGAAGTTTAACCTAGGGTTTCAAGAAAAATCACCCATTTGCAATTTCTTATCATTTAGAAAATAGATTAAACTAGGAACAATAAAGCAAGAAATAAAAGAAAACCTGGTTATTTGCAGCCACAGGAAATAGCCAAAATTCTTGATGTAGAGTTTCCTTTGAGCTCCTCACAATTCTTTTTCCACAATGCAAAGAATTTCCAGCAAGCTTCAATCTAATAGCTCCACCTTCTTCACAAAATTTCTCTCCCCTTTCAATTTAATTCCTCAACCAGAAAATAATTTCCTAAACTTTCATCAAAATTCCTCCAACAAATTTCCTGCCTGTCAAAAAAATGAAGCAAGAAGAATCCCCAAATTTTTTTGCCCTAATCTTATAAAACATCATTTCCCCAAAATTCCAAAATAACCTAATGCAACCCTAATTCACATTCAATACAAGAAATTGAATTTAAAAGTTAATTTCATTTCTCCTCTTTGGAAGACCCTAATTTGACTTTAAAGAAAATTTTCAATTTCACATAATTCCCTTTTTGATTTAATTTAATATAACAATCAAATACACTTCCTTAATTATTATTAAATTATCTAATAACTAAATCAATCCCTTGAGATTTAAATTTAATTAAATAAATAATTTAACTTTAATTAACTTTCTTACAATTATTTAATAATTAAATTTAATCCCTTGGGATTTAAATTTAATAATTAAATAATTTAACTTTAATTAGCTTACTTAAAATTATTTAATAATTAAATTTAATCCTTGAGATTTAAATTTAATTAATTAATTAATTTAAGTTTAATTTCAATAATCATTTTAAAAATAACCAATAAGCATAACATTAATATACTATAAAAATAAACATTTCTTCTAGCCAATGCAATTTTCTAAAAGGACTATATAATAAGACAACACTTTTCAAAACATTATTTAACATCAAATAAGATACAACATGACTCAATCATCAGAACGGACGACACACTAAGGCTAGGGTGTAGACCTGACACATGTTACCAAGCTACTATCTCCCATTCAACTTAACCGTTGGATCGGCACGCTCAAACTTGTGGAACCAGGTGGAGTCGATGTCATGTACCTGCAACCTGTAATCAAATAATCAACATGATATATGCAGTATATAATTCACACTGTGAAGAAGAAATCTCGGATTCGCAGGGCGCTCGCAAGCGAGTGATGCGAACCCGTCTCCTTCACCAATACACTCATCAAAGACTGACACTGACGTCATAACAATATTCTCATAAATAATCACATGATAATTCTACTGTCATCATTAATTCATCAAAGCATGTAAAATAAAATCAGATAATCACATCACATAGTAATAGTTGTCGCTCAAGAGTAGCGATCAAAACATCATAATAAAAACGTGTCCAGTATCACAGTAGCTGCAATCCAATCAAAGCATAAAAAAACATGAAATGAGAAGCAAAATGGAGGGGTATTACAAGTTGTCTAACTCTGATATTTCTAAATTTTTTGCCACTTAAGGACCTGTTTTTTCCATGATGATCCTGCACATACCCTATATATATATACATTTATCTACATATATATATATATATACATATATGTATCTACATATATATACATATATATCTATATATGTATGTATGTATATATATATTTATGTATATATATACATATATGCCATGTACATATATACATGTACACAGATATATAGATATACACATACATACATTGATATATAGATTGAAAGCTATAGTGTATGTATAGATAGAAGTTAAATGAAAAGATGAAAACCATTAAAGTCATAGTGATGCATGAAGAGAACCATATTTTTCTTTGAAAAATTGAGTTTGTCTATGAACACAAGTATTGGAAGTGTTCATAAACACCATACACACCATAAACATCATGGAGAAGATTGTTGATGCACTTCGAATGAAAGAGAACCTTTGATCTATGGACAATCAAAAAAACACTTTAAATATTTTGTTCAAAATCAACAACAAAATAAATAATAGTTAACATTCACCTTAAGTAACACAACACACCCATAACAAACAAATAAGTGAAAATAAGAAAGAAAAGAGAATTACATGAGACAATGGTGCAGCTTTAGTGAGGTTAAAAACCTCACCTCTATGAATTGGAGATGACCAATGGTATAGTGAATTTCTCCAATTGAATCCTGCAAACATATATGAAAATAGTCATTAATAAGAAAAGTGTACTAAGGAAACTGTTTAACTTACAATAAGAATGTATAGTATCTTTTTGTGTTTACCTTTGACATGAAATTCACCATCACGAAGACAATAATGAATTGAAATTTCACACCATTGAAGAACATTGAACAAGACAAAAAATTACAACAAGTGTTAGCCAAATATACCAACATGTCTAAAATAATGAAATGAATAATTTCTCACGAATATACATGACATATATGACATTCAAATTGAATAATTGAAATGAAAAATCAAATTGAACATTGCAAGTGAACAATGAAATTGAACATTCCAATTAAACAATGCAATTGAATAATAAAATTGAACATTCCAATTGATCAATCAAATAGAACAATCTATTTGAACAATCCAATAGAACAATGCAATAGAACAATAACATTTAACAATGCAATTGATCAATCAAATTGGACAATCCAATTGATCAATCAAATTGGACAATCCAATTGATCAAAGCAATTGAACAATGCAATTCAAGAATCCAAATGATCAATCAAATTGAACAATCCAATTGAACAATGCAATTGAACAATGCAATTGAATAATTAAATACAACCATTGAAATGATGAAATAAATTGAACAATCAAATTGAACATTTGTACATGAGTTATACATATATACCAACATGATATCTGAACATTGACAATGCATAGAACTGATATATATTCCCTGGCATATAGAACAATAAAATAAAACCATGAAATTGAATTGAAATGTCTTGATATTCATAAATAGTGTAAGTTGAAACCCCAAATATTGAGTTACAGTTTATTGTGAGAAACGTTAGCATCAAATACAACATATTTGCATTCTTGGCTTATAGAGTTTAATTGAAAAACCCAATGTGAACATCATTGTGAGACCCCATATATTTATAGATTCATGGAAAACATATGCATATCATACAAGAGATTGGCATTTATATATATGTATGTATGTATGTATGTATATATGAATGTATATATACACAACAATGTATATCTATATATATGTATGTATATTTATATATATACATACATATATATAAATATATATATGAATACATATATACATATATACATACACACACATTATATATATATACACACATAAATACATATACATATACATATATATATATATATATATATATATATATATATATAAATGCATACACATACATACATGTATGTATGTATGTATGTATGCTAATTTTAATATATATAGGCAGTGGTAGAGGCCTAGTGAGGTAAAAAACCTCACCTGAAAGAGAAAGGGAGCTTTTGAGAGTGCAGAGCTGAACAATGAAGCATGCAGAGCCAAACAATGACTCGTGGAGATCCAAACATGTATGGTTGCATAACCAAATAAACACTTCAAAATATTTGCAAACAAAAGGAATGTCAATGAGCAGGATATGAGAGAATTTGGAGCATTAAATGAACTTTGATCTCTAATTAACGTGTCTGACAATGCAAGTAAATGTGAAGCGTCCCGTAAGGCAAGTTGGTCAATGGAGGAAATGAAGGAGGTGGCAAGCGTTTAATGCTCTAAACTAGTCGTTTAGGGTGGGGAAAGATAGTAATCGTACACATCTATTGCTTTCTCAACAACACATTCCCTCTTATGCAATACACCAGATTTAATGAGTCAAACCTAAACAAAAAATATGAATTCAATCATATGTTTTACCTTGGAGGTAAAATCCGATCTGAATACATGGATTTTGTTAGGTTCAACTCATTCGGGCATTAGTTTTCTCCAATAGCATGCTATGTTCTTTGCTACATCAGACCCATCTTTGTCCACACTTGTCTCCAATTCTTGTAGGCAACACTTTCGTGAAACAACAACCTTTTTTATATCGTGTTATTACAAGGTTTTCTTCCATGCAATGGTTAAAAATGGAATGGAATTCAGTGGTTCACAATTACAAGGTTCTCATCCATGCACTTGCTTTTATTCAATAGATGCATGATGATAATTTCTTCAATTTTATTATTTGAATTGAAATGGCTTGGAGCAGATCTTTTTAGTGAGACATGAACAAACATTGGTTAAACATTATCAAAATGAAAGACAATAGTATAGGGGTAGTGAGGTAGTAAACCTCAACTGAATCATGGAGAGCCAATCATAAATATAAAAAACAAATTTTGTAGTAACAATCACATAAGCAATTACAAATATACACATATTTGAATATGTATATATATATTTATATAAATATATATATAAATATACTATATATATATGATATATATATATTTATATAAATATATATATTATATATATTTATATATATATATATTATATATATATTTATATACTATATATATATACATATTCGAATATATATACATATATATGTATATGTATGGAAATATGTCTATGTATTATTCTGACCTTCCATGCACAAATACATCTATAAGAACAAAATAATATATTTGCATGGCGGATTAACTTTAGAATGAAAACAAGTGAATCCATTTTCATATTTGGGAATAACAAACAAATATTAAAGGAAAATTGTAGAGTTGAAGTTTATGCAATGTGAAAGAGAGGAATACAAGTGCATGGCAAAAAAACCTATAATTTTGGACCAGTTAAACCCTTTCCAATGTTTGGTAGTAACAATGAAATGAAAAAAACATTTCGTAGACATTACTATTGTGCATGGAAGAATATATTAATAGATAAACATGCCAGAATATCTTCAAAATGAAAACCAACCATACCATTTTCATATTTTGGAACAACATGAGAATATTATAAGCAAATTGCAAAGTTAAAGTATGCACAGTGATGAAGACACGAATGCAAGTGCATGGCAGAAACCCTTGAAATGATAGATATTAAAGCCATATGAATATTTCCTAGTAACAAGAAAATATATTATATCCTTTTCCGTATTTTGGAATAACAAACAAATGTAAAAAGCAATTTGTAGATTTAAAATTTGTGTAATGACGAACACACGAAAATAAGTGCATGGCTGAAAATCAGTCAAACCCTTTCCATATTTCGTTGAACAAGTCTAATAGTAATGAAAAACCATTTAAAACTAGTCAAACCCATTTCCTATTTCGTATAAGTATGCAAATATGAAATTCCCAATGTAGAGGTGCAATGAATATTAGAAGAAATATTACAAGTGCATGGTTGAGTGCAGAGGAAAAGAAAACTAGTTAAACCCTCCCCACATTTCATTTAAGGAAATCTTTCTGAAAGAAAAGTTCACAACAATTTTTTTAGTAAAAACAAGTGCATGGTAGACTACCATCATATTTGAAGACTGCAGTATGGGCTGAGTGAGGTTGTAAACCTCACCTAAAAGAGAAACAGATCTATCCAGAGTGCAGATCCAAATGAAGAAGCGTGAAAAGCCGAACAATGAAGCGTGGAGAGCTGAACAAGCTTTAGAGCAAAACCAAACGAATAGTCGAGAATGTTTGCAAACAAAAGGAATGAGAATAAGTAGGATATGTGAGAATGTGAAGCATTGAATGAACCTTGATCTCTGATTAATGTGCCCAATAATTCACGTAAATGCGAAGTGACGTGTAAGGCATGTTGGTCAGTGGAGGAAATGAAGGAGGCGGTGAGCGTTTAATGCTCTAAACTAATGGTTCAAGGTGGTGAGGCTGTCGTGTACACGCAACCGTCCGATCCTGTGTACATAGATGTTCTTGCTGATTAAGGAGGCAGGTGGGCTCCACTTTTGGGCAGAGGGAAAAATCAGCCTGTTTTGGACACGTCAGCATAAAACGTGCTTGACAAGTGGCGGGGTCATCGATCTAAAAAAAAAAATTATACAAGTCGATGCACAAGTGGTAGGGTGACGTGGTGGGCTAGTTTTTACATTTTTTTGGTCCACGTGGCTGACCTGCCCTACTATGGGCCCCTCTCCTCTAGCATATGTTACAAATTATTTCAAACCACCACCACTAGCACAATCGACAGGGAGAAGAAGGTAACTGCCACCGTGACAGCCAGCGAGGCTGTCAAAAAAATAAAATGAAAAAGGGGTTTTGTTTACAGTGGCGTAAATATTGCATGCATTTATTTTCCTATATTAGTTAGCGTAGTGTTGCACCATATCATCAATTAGAGTGAGTGAATATTCCAAAATGAAAACATTTACGGGATGCTATAAAAATTAGTCTTTGCACATTTCTAATCTATTTAAACCAGTCTTTACAAGACCTAGATACTGCACAGTCTAGTATCATCTACATTATTGGCCAACTTAATTTTTAATCAGATATTTTTATATTTTTATTTTTTTAAAACATACTTGTATTGTGGTATAACATAATATCTTTCTGTGCTCTAGATGTGATTTTAAAATTTCAATTTTTATTTTTATGCCATCTTTTTCAACTGAGTTTTATTTTGAAACAGGGTGCTGACACTGCCATTTATCAGAGATTGGAAGACAACAAGAGCCCAATTGCAGTTGCCACCTGAAACCAATTTTATTCTGAAGGAAAATTTGCTTCAGAAGGCCTCAGAACACTTTGTGTTGCTTACCAGTTCCTTGATTTTAATATGTACAAATCATGGAATAAAATGTATAGAGAAGCAAGATCTGCTTTAACTGACCGTGAATAGAGGATACATTAGGTGAAGGATAGATTGAGTGTTATTTGCATCAGTTCTCTAATTTACTACTGCTTTTGAAAGCACTATGCACAAGATACATAATTACTGCAAAGAGATTGACTATTTGAAGATCTTTTATGTTTGATTGTGGACCAATCATACATCTTATATTACATGATAACCCATTGAAAGCACAACTCGCATTTGACAAATTAGTAACTAATCAGGTAACCTATCCTTACATAGGCAATGCCTCTTAACATTATCAAATATAGCCACACCATATAGAGAATTTGATCTTCGACTTACAATTTTATAGCAACAAGGATAATTATGGCTGTTTTGAACCGACACATCTCAACTAAATGAAGATTTGAAGCTTGCCCATGGATGCTTTCTAGGCATCTTTAGCACAAGGAAAGATATGTTAATTCTCCAATTTTTACAAATATTCTTTGTATATCTTGGGTTTTGCGTACACTTGGCATGGCCTCCATACTGAATCTCTGCATCAAGATATGATAAATATGTCACTTTATGTTCAACTTATTTGAATATGTATATATTTACAAATTTGTCTTCTATACATCCTTGTTTCGGTATGAGAAAAAATTAATATTGAGGAAGCTCTCAACAAGGAATTTGGTCTTTATGTACTTTTCGTAGTTGTAATTGTTGCCTAGACAATATTGTTGCAGAGTTTATTGTTGCGGAAAATGTATATATTGTGGTCTATATTCTTTTGTTATGAAGTTGAGCATTGATTTGTTTTGTTTATGTAAATCAGGGACATCTTCTATGTCGAGTTTATTGTTGTGGTAAGTGTATATATTGTGGTCTATATTCTTTTGTTATGAAGTTGAGCATTGATTTTTGTTTTTGTTTATGTAAATCAAGGACATCTTCTATGTCTCAACTCCTTCATCTTCTATTGTCTCAAAAACTAAGGACATCACCTCATCCAACCCCTCAGTCCTAATCATGTTTTGTTTACTTTTCGCTGGTTGGAAGGCGACATTTTTTAGGGGGATGATGTAGATAGATAAAATGTATATTAGTTTATTTTAGTTATCTTGTACAATTGACAAGTGTATTTATGTATCATTGGTTGAATCTAGTATTTTTAGGTAGTTTCCAATGGTTGGGAATTTCCTAGCAACCATCGGCAAGTTTAAATAGTTCCCTTGTAGTCAAGACAAGGGATCGTATTCTACAAGAAGTTCTTGATCCCAATTTTGTGTGAAGAGCATTGGTAAATAAAAAGCATTTGTTATACTTTATTATTTAAAAGGTGGTTCATTATCTTATCATGAATTCAATCTTACATGTATAATTCTGCTTACTTTATTCTATTAATTGCTCAATCGTAGGAGAAGTAAACAAGTTGCTCATGCAATGTTGCCATGATGAAAATATCCTCCATTTATTTTGCAATAACTACCTTAGGAGCTCCATTCAACGTTCAAGCATTTCCTTTCTTTTCTTCTTAAATTCATATCAAAGGAACTGAAGTAATGAGTTACGAGTTGGGATCTGCCAAGGTTGTGAGAACCTTGTCGAAGCTGGACATGGTTTTCATAACCTCACAAAATGCCTTTGAAAATCAAGGAGAAACTTACCATCTTTCTCTTGGTTGCAAAATATAAGGTTCTTGGTTTGATGTCGGAGCCCAACAAGGTTGTGAGAAGCTCGTCAACTCCTAATGATGATTTTAAAACCAAGATAAACATCTTCTTTTCTTTTTCTTTTTATCATTTTCTCTTTGAAGATGGACTTATTGAAAGGGTTTGAAAACACAAGTAGCTTCAGAAGGAATTTTGAAAACCGACACAAAGATTGACTCCTTAAGACTTGAATCTTTAAGAACCCATATGAAAATTGTGAAGACAAGGCTTTGTCGGAAATAGGACGGGTTGTGAGAACCTTGTCAGGGTTTGACAAGGTTGTGAAAACCTAGTCAGGATCCGCCAAGGTTGTGAAACTAGTTCAAAAGACCAACTCAAACAAAATGGCTAAGTATAGAGGGATTTTTAAGAACTTAATTAGTGTAATGAATAGTATAAATAAACTTGAAGACCTTTAGGACCTTGACTTAAAAAGATAATGAGTAATATGGGATTTTGAAAGGGAATGGGTATCCTAGACCAAAATCAAGCCAATAATAATCATCCTTATAAAGTTCATTCATGTATAATAACTCTTCAATGATCAAATTCAATATACACATGGGATCAATAAGTATTCCTCTTGTGGATTTATCATTAATTTGATCGGTGATATAAAGAGGACCATTGGATGAATTTATAGAAATATCAATTATTTCAAAGTAATGTCAAACAACGAATTGGTTTGGTCCTTACGAGGTTGAACTTAAATTATGTTCACAATGTTGGATAGATCATTGTCAGCATCTTCATTATCACTATATTGAACAAATTTTGTTGAATGACTTGGCAATGGGTTTTTAAATATTTTCGAGTTTTGATTAAATGGTGAAACCGATTTATTTCCTTTGTCATTAACGTTGGCAAGTGGATTTTATTAGAGTTGATGAGGTCTTTCACTTGGTTCTTAAGACACGTACATCTTTTCATATTGTGTCCAAGTGTACGATGATATTGACAAAATTATTTTGTATTAAAGTTCAGTGGTAAAGGTTTAGTTGTGTCAATAGGCCTAATTGGAAGAAGTTGAATCATATTCTTATTTAACAACTACAACATGATCACATGGAGAGACTCAAGTAATTATAAAAAATATCTCTCTTGGCCTAAATTGATATGGAGTTGTATTTGCGGAAGTGACTTGTGTTTCAATGTTATTTGAAATTTGAGGAGTATTTATCTTAATGAAGTTTCTTATTTTTCTTTTTAAATGATTGGTAGTTGTTTTGAGGCATGGCTTTAGATTGACCAGTATGATCCGATGAAGGTGTACCTTTGTATTGACTAATTGATATCTAATAATCATGAAGGGTCATACACAAGTATGTAAGAGATTTATATTTCATCAATAATATCTTATTTTGAATATCAGGTTGTATGTTTCCTATAAAAAACCTTTGAATTTCAGCATCTAGAAGACTATAGGATATATGTGAATAAAGTGATTGGTATTGTACTATAAAGTCTATTATCTTTTCTTTAGGTCCTTGTTTACAATGAACTAATTTTGTAAATGTACATTGAGGAACAATGTTCTCTTGAAAATGTTGTAGGAACTCACAACAAGTTGCATAAAAGAGGCAATTGATTGTTTTGGTAATGGACAAAACCAATATGAGTCCATATCTTTAAATGATCTAGGAAAGAGTTGAATTCTAGGAGCGCATCTTCAAAACTAAAGTCAGTACATAAGGTGGTAAGATCTTACACATGGTCATTAGGATCTCCTTTGTCATTATATTTTTGAAGTGAGGTATTTCAATATTTGGTGGTACAGGTGTCTTTAAGATAGAAAATGATGATGGGATACATGTGAGATATGTTGGAGGTTTACCATTGGTTTTATTTTGGTTTAAATTTGATTTTTTGTTGTTGTAATGATGTCATATTTTGCAAAATTTGATTTATCACTAGATCATTAGGTGCCATGTTTTGATATTTTTTCTAATATGGTGAACTAGTATGGATGAATGATGGGCTATTGTTTTGCACATTAAGGAAATATGAAAAACATGACAATGTTATAGGTGAAGTGACAAAACTATAAGGATTCCCACTAGAAACCCCTAAGTTTGAGTTTAAACCATGAATATATTGTTTTGTTGATGTTATGATTGGAGGTGTAAAGGTGGGGATAAAGGGCATTATTGTAGGAGAGAAAACTTGTTTTCCTACTTGATTTTGAGAGTCAAATTTTGAGCACAAATAGTTGTTGAAGGAATATTAGCATCCACTATGTAAGCTAGACTACACAAGACTTCGATCCCTTGGGAATTGTTAACTAACTTCATAAGAGGGTCTGTTTCTCTAGTTAAAGGTTCAGTACTTAGGTATTTTTTAAGTCCTATATCTTTGTCTAATTGCTTCAATTTATCATAAGGGACATGAACAAAAACATCTTCCAAGTCCACATAAACATTAGGTTGTGATGAAGACATGTGTAACGTAGGATTACGTAGAAATAATACTTTGAGTGAAAGAGTTAAAAGACTTAAGCCCAACAGTAGTTGTGATTGCAACATGGGAAGCCATAAGTTTTGAACTATGTCTCATGCAAGTATTAGCTAAGGGACACTAGGTCATGAAGCTCATGTGAGATTAAAAATAATTTATTGTTCCTACAATGAAGGGAAAGAAACAACACACTTACAAAAATTGAAATAATTTGCAAACATAGATCTCAGAACAACAGAGAAAACACAAAGAGAAAACTATGATCCAAGTTTTGGTCAAAACTGTCTGGACAAAGGTGTTGGGTTCCATAGACCAATGGGTTGATTTATCTAAATTCAAATTTTGGAAATGAGCTACAATGTTTGAGAATCCTAATCTATAAATGTTTAGGTCTACCAATAGGAAGATTTTCATAAATGCACATAATTTTAGTTTTGTTTGTAAAATGTAATTATGCATGCGATTTTATATTTATCAAATAATGTAGTGTGGTCCAAATTTAATTTTTAGATTTCATAATACAGTAATCAACTAATCCTAGTTTGACAAATCTAGAGATTTAAATTTTTATATCTTCTGAAATGACAACAACAATGTAACTTTCCACTTTTCAACAACACATGCATGCATAAATTAAAAAATCAAACACTTTTAGATTATTTTTTAGAATTTATTATGACCTAATGAAGATTTTTCAATGCAATTATTGACTAGAACTTTCTTCCAATGATTGAAATTAACATTTTTTATTTTTTGAGTTGAAAATGCTATGCAAATTTTCTTTTTTCAATGCTTTTTATCAAAATGTGCTTGCATAAATAACAAATTCAAAAGTTATTGAAAAATGCATTCAAATTTAAACATGACCTAATTAAGATTTTAGAAGGTTTAAAATGCACAAGTGCAAGGTTCACCAAAATACGATGTCAAAAATATGGATCTAGGGCCTAAACCACTCTTTCCAACATCGTGCAAGGGAAGGGACTAAAAGTGATCTCAAACACCCACTTGGCTACTAACCTCATGGAAGAACCAAAATGGTGGATCAGGGTTTTAGTCCTTTTTAGGGTGGTTGTGTGTGATTTGATATTGATTAATTGACTTAATTTGATAATGTAAAGATGTTCCTAGGTTAACTATGAAAACACAAAAAACTGATATGATTTTTGGAAAACAAAAAACTGATAAATAGAAATAGAGTTCATAACAATAGAGGGTAGATACAAAGGAATCCATCATATGAATTTGGGCTTGAAATAGCTGGACAAGGGTACTAGGTACCCTAGACTAGGAAATAGATACTGAAAATTAGACTTCAATCTACTATTGCTCTCGGTCTATAGGTTCTTCTCTTCTAAAATCAGTGTCAGAACTTTGTTTGTCATTGATAGAATCTACTTTCCCTAATTTATTTACTTGTAGGACTTGAATGCTTGAATGAGCAATTAGGTCTTCAATCCTCACCCAAATCACTTAAGATCTATAACTTGCACACAAGAAAGAGGGGGAAGGGTTGTGCCGTATAGGGGCCTACCTAAGTCAAACCTTGTTTTGGTATTTCTACCTCTACAATGGCTATGATGATGTAAAAATAGAGCTTGCCCTCAATTGAGCAGGGGCTAAATGATTAACATGTGTTAAATTATTTTTTTGGTAACTCACCACTTAGATCTACATTCCTTTATGGACTAAATTCATTGTAATCATCACCTTCAAGGAGAAATTGAAACTTGATTTGAAGTCTTAAAAATGTTTGTACTCAGAAAAAATAAAATGAAACATGAAAAAAACTCACATACAAATATGACGGATGTATAACATGATGTTTGAATAAAATAATATTGCTATAATTATGCTCTTGAATACTATTAGGGTGGTCAATTATGATCTCAATTGTCATATGATTGTTCTCAACATTGCTAGGATTTCTTAGGATTAAAATGGTGAAAATGAATTGTATTTATATGCAATTATTTAATTTCCCAAAAATCAAATACAGATAGCTAACAAAGGATTTTGTATTTTAAAATTTTAAAATGTTGACATTGACATATTTTAAATTTAAGCAAAATAGGCTAGACAAGGGCGTTGGGCACCTTAACCTAGACCTATCATTTTAGGCCCTTACTTATCGATAAATGATTATTAAATTTTTATTTTTATTTCCACTTCTAATTTTTCAAATATTATTATAAAACAAGTAAATTAAATGCATAATTAGGTCCAAGCACATAGGAGGGGCTAAATCTAGTGTGAAATTGTCAAGGGTGACCATTTTTGATGCTACAACTTCCAACAATTACCTAAATATAAAACCAATTAAGACATTGATTTTACATGTCTATTTAATTATTTATCATTATTATCTTATCATCTCTAGCCCAACACAAACTTGCATAATGAACTATGCAACTACCTACATGCACAATCATCATATATAATCTTTATTATCACTATTTTGAAAATCTATGGACAACATGCTTATAAATCATTCTATAATATCTCAATATGTTTTTATTAGCCGTTTGTTAGATAAACACTATGGATTCATAGAGACTTGCCACTAATTCACACATAGCCATTCTTGTATCAATCACATGGGAATACTTGAATGGCTAAGACTTGAATTATTGGTTCTAAAGAATAATATCAATTGATTTGAATTACCATATGTATTATAAATCTATGTAGACTTCACCATTAATGACCGCAAATAGGATGTCAAGATAGACTTGAAAAATTGATGTCCCTAGATTTGAAAATGCCACTCAACTACAATGCATGAGGAAAGTTAGGTGAATGGAAAATGAAAGCATAAAACATTTTATACCTCAAGCATGAGGCCCCACATAAAATCTAACATGTAAAGCCCTTGGGTCTGAAGGTTGCAGTGCTCATAGACTTTAAACTCTTGCTAAGATAGAAACCACGAGGAGAAATGGGCCCACAATGAAAATCTTCAAGACTTTAGACATGAAAACATAAGAACCATCAAATTTCAAATTTCTAGTATATTACATTTCACTAAATTTGTTGTTTGGTACACATTCAAGACTACAACTTGTAATGACTTTTGAAATAGCTATTTTTGTCTCTTAAAATCTTTCTATTTCTTGTTTCTTTTATGTTGAAGACTACAACTAGCAATGAATTTAGTAATAGTTATTTTTGTCTCTTAACATCTTTCCATATCAATGAATAAAAATAAAGCTTAAATTTATTATATTAAGAAAAATCAAACATTTAGAATTATAGACTTATTATATAAAATTCCGTAAAAATAATTATAAAAAGTGTAACCATTCAAACCATATGATTATTATCATAACTTTGAAAATTCTTAGTTATTTTTTCTTTCTTAATTCCTAGTTGTAAAATGGTTAGTTGAACCTATTCGTCTTCCCTCAAACACAAGGAAAGATCAAATAATAATTTTCAAAGAAAGGTTGTTAAAGATATA
Organism: Sequoiadendron giganteum; assembly: GCA_007115665.2. Taxonomy (NCBI): domain Eukaryota; kingdom Viridiplantae; phylum Streptophyta; class Pinopsida; order Cupressales; family Cupressaceae; genus Sequoiadendron; species Sequoiadendron giganteum. The sequence continues at coordinate 557,940,584 of CM021107.1, read as the reverse complement.
AAACAATAATTGTCAAACCTATTTGTCTTCCCTCAAACATAAGGAATGATCAAAGAATATTTTTCAAAGAAGGGTTGTTAAAAATATAAATAAATAATTGTCAATCTTTATTTTTTCTTATGTGCTAAAGACTACAACTTGTAATGACTTTTAAAGTACCTATATTTATCTCTTAACATCTTTCCACATAAATGAATAAAAAATAAAATCTAAAAATATCAAATTAAAAAATGGATACATTTTGAATTACAGTCTCATTATTTTTGATTCTATAAAAATAATTGTAAAATATGTAACCATCCAATCCACATGGTTATTAGTGTGACTAAAAATTCTTAGTTCTTTTTCTTTCTTAATTCCTACTTGTAAAAAGATTAGTTGAACCTACTAGTCTTCCCTCAAACATAAAGAATGATCAATGGATATTTTTCAAAACAGGTTGCTAAAAATATAAATCAATAATTGTCAATCTTTGTTGTTTCTTACACTTTAAAGACTTTAACTTGTAACGAATTTTAAAGTATTTATATTTTATCTTTTTAACATCTTTTCATTTTTCATTTCTTATATACTCAAGACTACAACATGTAATGATTTTTGGAATAATTATTTTTGTCTATTAACTAGTTTTATTTCTTGTTTTTTTTTTTTTTAAATTATTTTTGTCTAAGAGCTATTGCGGAAAAAATAGAGATTGCTCAGCCGAGAATTCTATTTGTGGATCTGGATTTGGAGAAGAAAAACAACAAAGATGGGAATTTGGGCCCTTCTAAGAGAATGAGAGCCAACATGAAGAAGAGACAAGAAGCTGCGACTCTAGAGACTCAAGATCTTAGGATGGTGGTCTAGGATATGGATGTGGCTAAAACCCTGAAGTCTCTGGGTTAGTTCTGGTTTTGTCTTCGTTGATATTTTTCTGTCCTTTTAGTGGTTTTCTATTGCTGGCTACTGGTCTTTTCTGTTTATCTTCCTTTTGCAACCTTTCTTTTCTGAGATTGTCTTTTGGTCAATCTTCTCTTGTTCTGTAAACTTTGTGGTTTTGGGTCCTTGTAAAACCCTTTTTTTCCTCTTTCAAAAATTTTTAGAAAAATTATTGTCATCTCTTAACATCTTTCAACATTAATAAATAAAAAATAAAATTTTAAAATATTAAATTAAAAAAATTCCAACTTTTTGAATTATAGAATTTCCTTATTTTCAATTCTAAAAAAAGCAATTCAATCCACATAATTAGCATTATTAGAATAACTTTGAAAATTCTCAATCAATAGTCAGACAATTCTCTTTTCTAAAAAACTTAGTTAAAGTTACTAATTTTACCACGTGGATAATGGAATGAGTGAGTGAAACATTAAGATTTGGATGTGGCAGTTCTTAGTTATGTTATGTTTGTATATAAGGAGAAATATAGATCGAAGGACACAAATATAAGTTAATGGTAAAAAATAAAATTAAATGAGTTTTTTATTTGTTATTTGTATATAAGTATATTTTCATGTTATATAATAGAAAAGCATGTCTTAATTTTTTCAGTTGAATGTTGTAATGTTTTTTTTGCATGTACATTTATGTATATAAAAAAACATATTTTACAAAAAGAATCACAAGATTTACTATAATATCATTTATGTTTGAATCCAACATCATTTCTAAATCACATCATACAAAAACTTATTTACAACCTATAAGTAGATAGTGTTTCCTATAGCAAAGAATTGTTGAATCTTACTATTAGAACACCAACTTGAGTTCATAATATCCACATGTAAACAAAAACACAAGGATTTTCAATTTTTAGTCCTATATGAACTAACCTCAAATCTGGAAGGTTGCACAAGGTTCCTAAAAATAGTTCAATGTTAGAAAAATGGTTTTGGAAACAACACACTACTAAATTAGATTTTTATTAGTGATGTTGAAATCCACTAATCAACCATGTTATTAAGTTGATAGTATAGTCTAGCTCTCTAAAGACTAATAAGAAAAATATTCCAAAATTGAAGATAAAATATAATTACTACATACCACTAGATGTTTGATATCAGTCAAAAGAAAGGAAAACAAAAATTGAGTGAAGAAAGGATGCAAAGATATTATGCTAAAAACGAAGGTATGTATATTTTATACTATAAATTGTGATTTTTTTCAAATAAATCATCTTCTATATAAGATTAGGACCAATAAGATCAATCACAACTTTTTTTACTGTGTTTTACATTCATTTTAAATGTCCACTTTATATATTTTTAAGCCTTGTTTTTCCTTGTTTTATCCCATCTAACCATGTTTATCCTTGTTAATCTTCTATTTGAATTGTATATCACCTTATAAATCCCTTCCTAATAATAAAAAGATGCACAACCATGTTAATTTTATAGGAAGCCTCCTAGCATTACATATAGTCATATCCCTTGTCTACATCCCCAAATCTTCTCACATTCCTTGACTAGAGGGGATAATTTTGATGACCAAAAACTTTTAAAAAATTGGAAGTCACAAAGAATGTTCATCCTAAATATGATACACCAAATAATAAAGTCCAATTGACCCAAACTGAGGCTATAGAGGGCGTTGATTTTTTGTTGAAGCCAATAAAATGGAGGTTGTAAGAGGAGTTACTCAGATCTTCTTGAGCTTTGCCTTTATGACCTCTCTGAGTAATAGCCAGTTCAACAAGATGCATCTCCTATCAAGAATGTGTTTTCTGTTGTTTCTTTTTCTATTTCCCTGTACCTCTACATCTAATGATGAGCAGAGTCTTATGGACTTCAAGAATTTTATTACTTTGGATCCTCTAAATGTCTTTGCCAATTGGATCCCTACCATTCATTTCTGTAATTGGACTGGAGTTACTTGTGATTCAACCAGCAACAAAGTGCAATTTCTTGAGTTGGAAGGTAAGCGATTAGAGGGTTCCATCTCCCCATCAACTGGAAATCTTTCATTTTGTTGGATATATTAATTTCCTCTAAGCCAGCCGCTCCTACACCTACCTGTGAGGAGCAGTTTTTATCTTTGCTAGTTTTGGGGATCCTCCCTGCAGCTCCTGATAGCTCTCGAATTGATTAAGGTAGTTGTTTTTGAATTCAGCATTTACTAAGGTAGGTGATTTCAAAATTTAGGAGGGAATGTTTGTTTTAGAGAAAATGGATTGAAGGAACATTAGTTAGTAAGTCAGTTGGAGAAAAAGTTGGGAAAAAGTTGAGAGAAGAAGTCAGAGAAAAAAATTGTAGCAACAGATTGTGAGAAGAACATTCTCTCTGTGCTCCTAGTAGCTCTTGAACAACAGCAGTTGTTTGTTATTTTTAAGAGCAGTGATTGCTCCAGGGAGAGCTCTGTGTAGCTCTTGACAGAGAGTTGTTGATAGCTCCTGATCACTACAAGTCTAGTTGAGCAGCTTTTGATTGCTCCCAGAAATTTGTAATAGTTTATTGTTTTTAGTTTATTTCCAATTGATTAAATGAAGAGAAGAAGTTGCATGTCTCTTGTTATTTTCCGCATTTGAGATTTGGGTATTTCCAGCTTGACTAGAAAATAGAGCAGCAACTCGGTGTTTTGTGTTTTGCATTTATTTATCAAATCTCTACATGGTATCAAAGCCATAGGCCCCATTTCCTTGTGAGTTTGGGCATTTGTTTTTCTGGGTGTTGAGTTGTTTTTGTTGTAGGAGACATGACTGGAGATGAAGCAAGGAGTTGGCAACAACCACCATCCTTTAATGGACAAAACTATGAAATTTGGGCCAAGAAGATGAAGACCATCATGGTGGCCAGTGATTTGTGGGATTTTCTCATAAATGAGTTTGTGAATATCACTGACCCAGCTATATTTGCAGATCTCACGAATAACCAAAAGACCCAGCTGAAGGAACAAAGGAAGAAGGATGCAAAAGCTTTGAGTTTGATCGAAGCAGCCTTGATAGAGGCCATTTTTCCTAGAATAGCAGTAGCTGAGTATGCAAAAGAAGCTTGGGAAATCCTTGAGACTGGCTACAAAGGGATTGATAAAGTCAGAGGTGTGAAGCTCCAGCTACTTCGAAGAGAGTTCAAGGTTATTGAGATGAAAGAAAGTGAGTCTGTTGTAGACTTTCAAATAAGGTTCTATGGTTTGTTGAACCAAGTGAGAGAAAATGGAGATGTGTTAGAAGAGCTGAAGATTGTTGAAAAACTTCTTCGATGTGTACCCACGAGGTATGATCCTCTTGTCATTGCTATTGAAGTAACGACAAACCTTTCAACTTGATAGTGGATGAGTTAACGGGTTCTCTCCATACCCATGAGCAGCATTTAAAAAGGTCTGCTACTACTTCCCATGAGCAAGCTTTCAAATCTCAGTTGAATGCAAGAGGCAGAGGGAGAGGTAGAAATGGTTCCCGAAGAGGTAGAGGCAGATCTAGTCAAGGATATGCTAGTGGAGAAAGCTCAAGATGAGCAAGCAACCAAGAGGGAGCAAGCAGCTCTCAAAACAACTCTCGAAGAGGCATAAAGAACAATATTTCAAGTGGGAGAAGTGACAAGAGCAACACTGAGTGCTACTACTATCACAAGTTTGGACACTATGCTAGTGAGTGCTGGAAGAAGCACGGTAATAAACAAAGGCAAAATGAAAATGTTGTTGATTCAAATGTGGCTGAAGGCAATCAGTCCACAACCTTCATCATGTGCAATGTTCGTGAAGAAGGCAGCCCTAAGGTTTGGTATTTGGACAGTGGTTGCAACAACCACATGAGTGGTAATGAAAGTCTTTTTTTTTTTATTGACAAAAATATTAAATCAGAAATTAGAATGGAGAACAATGGAGTTGTTCCTGTTAAAGGAAAATGATCTATCATGATCTGCACCAAGTAGGGTGAAGAGAAGGAGGTTCAAAATATGTTCTTTGCACCAGGGTTAAAGCATAACCTCATGAGTATAGGACAACTGATCTAGAATGGATACAAAGTGCTGATGGAGAAGGGAAAATGTGTCATTTATGACAAGAATGAGAGAACAAAGGTGTTTGCAGTAATACAAATGACAAAGAACTGGATGTTTTCGTTGAAGATTGATACATTCTTCTCATCTCAGTCCATTGCAGCAACTCTCATGGATGGAAAATGTACATCAGTACAACTTGCAGCCCTCAAGAGCACCATTGAAGACCCCTCCAAACTATGGCATCTCAAGTATGGACATCTAGGCTATGGTGGTTTAAATCTTTTGTTCCAAAGCAAGATGGTTGATGGTTTTCCAAGGATAGTAGAGCCTAATGTTAGATGTGAGGCTTGCATTTTGGGCAAGCAACATAGGCAACCCTTTCAATCAGGCAACTCTACAAGGGCAAGAGCACCATTGGAGTTGGTGCACATGGATTTGGTAGGCCCTATGCAAATCACTTCCATTGGTAATAGCAGATTTTTTATGACCTTTATTGATGATTTCAGCCGTAAGATATGGGTTTATTTTTTGCAGTATAAGTCTGATGCATTTAATAATTTTTTATTGTTTAAAGCCCAGGCTGAAAAAGAAAGTGGACACTTTATTAAAGTCCTGAGGTTAGATAGAGGAGGAGAGTATTCCTCTAATTGTTTTGTGAATTTTTGCAGGCAAAATGGCATAAAAAAGGAGCTTACAGTCAGTTACACTCCACAACAAAATGGAGTGGTTGAAAGGAAAAATAGAACCATTGTAGAGATTGCAAGAAGCATGCTAAAAGTAAAAGTACTCCCTACAGAATATTGGGGAGAGACTATTGCAACAGCCGTGCATTTGATTAATAGAAGTCCAACTAAGGCAGTCCGTGACAAGATACCTCAAGAGGCATAGACAAAATGAAGATGGATGGTTGAACATTTGAGAGTGTTTGGATGTGTGGCTTATGTACACGTGCCTAAAGAAAAAAGGCAAAAATTGGATGACAAGGGTGAAAAGTGCATTTTCACAGGCTACAGTGAAGAGTCCAAAGCCTATAGGTTGTACAATTCGGTCACCAAAAAAATTATCATTAGTAGAGATGTGGAGTTTTTAGAAGATCAGTCATGGGATGGCATGACAGATTCTGAGAGATCCCGACATCTCAAATTTATGAAGAAGATGAAAATGAATATCAAGAAAAATTCTGCAATAGCAGAAAATGATGGCTCTCGATAGCTCCTGATCGCTCCTGATTAGAACAGACTAAAAGGGAAGCAACCACAAATAGCCAGAAATTCAGCTCCTGATAGCTCCCGATGAGCTCTTGATAGTTTCAGACGAGCTTCTAAGAGCTCCCGACGAGCTCCTGACAGCTCCTGATCACTCCAGTTTCAGCTTGTTCAGCAGAACAACAGCAGCATTGAAAATTCAGACCCCACTCTCGCCTCCCTAATGCCAAGAAAGACCAAGAGTCTAAGGGAGATCTACCAGAATGAAATGTATGATGATGAATTTGATGAAAGTGTGAATTTTGCACTATTTTCTCACAATGATCCAATTTATTTTGAATAAGCTGTGAAAGAGGATAAATGGTGTGAAGCCATGGATGAGGAAATAGATGCATTAGAAAGGAATAATACATGGGAGCTGATTGACTTCCCTCCAAACAAGCAAGCTATTGGAGTAAAATGGGTCTATAAGACCAAAAGAAATGTCAAAGGAAGAATAGACCGGCACAAGGCAAGTTTAGTTGTGAAGGGGTACAAACAACAGTTTGGAAGAGACTATGATGAGACATTTGTCCCTGTTGCTAGGATGGAAACTATGGGGATAGTCATAGCTATTGCTGCCCAACACAAATGGAAGGTATTTCAAATGGATGTGAAGTCCGCCTTTCTTAATGGAGTATTGAAATAAGAGGTTTATGTGGAGCAGCCTTTTGGATATGAAGTTTCAGGCCAGGAACATAAGGTGTATAGGTTGAACAAGGCTCTTTATGGGTTGAAGCAAGCTCCATGGGCATGGTACAGTAAGATTGACTCATATTTAATGAGCAACGACTTCAGCAAAAGTGACGATGAGCCCACTCTCTACATCAAGGCAACAAAAGGTAACATTTTAATTATTGTCTTGTATGTAGATGATTTAGTTTTTACTAAGGATGATGATTTCTTCATTGCTGATTTTAAAGAGGCCATGAAAAGAGAATTTGAAATGACAGATTTAGGTCTATTGAGTTATTTTCTAGGCATAGAAGTAAAACAAATGCATGATTGTATTTTTATCTCTCAAGAGAAGCATGCAAATGAAATTTTGAAGAGATTTAGAATGCTTGAGAGCAAGCCTGCCCCAACACCAACAGTCGTAAGCCTAAAGTTGAGCAAAGAAGATTGCAGCAGCAATGTGGATCCGACCATGTATAAAAGCTTGGTTGGAAGATTGATGTATTTGATAGCAACTAGGTCGGATATGATGCATGGAGTGAGTCTAATTTCCAGATTCATGGAGACTCCAAGAGACACCCATTGGCAAGCGGGTAAGAGAATCCTAAGGTATGTAAATGGTACCAAAGGATATGGCATGTTGTACACAATAGCAAAAGAATATGGGTTTGTTGGTTACACTGACAGTGATTGGGTGGGAAGTTTGGATGATAGGAAGAACACTTCAAGCTATGTATTTCATTTGGATTCAGGTGCTATCTCTTGGGCTTATAAGAAGCAACCTATTGTTTCCCTATCAACAACTGAAGATGAATATATAGCAGCAAATGCAACAACATGTCAGACCATTTGGCTAAGAAGAATCTTGGTAGATTTGAAGAAGAACAAGATGATGGGATAGTGATCTATTGTGATAATGTTTCATCGATAGCCTTGACGAAAAATCTTGTGTTTTATGGAAGAAGCAAACACATTGAAATCAGGTATCATTTCATTCGTGAATTGGTTGAAAATAGTGAAATTGAAATAGAGTTTTGTAGATCTGAGTAGCAGCTAGAAGACATATTCACCAAACCTTTGAGCATTGACAGTTTTGTGTGCCTAAGGAGCAGATTGGGTGTTGTTGATCTAGATCAGATTTGATCTTGTTGTTTTGTCGGATCAGGACAAAGGGGGAGTGTTGGATATATTAATTTCCCTTGAGCTAGCTGTTCCCACACCTACTTGTGAGGAGCAGTTTTTATCTTTGCCAGTTTTGGGGATCTTCCCTGCAACTCCTGACAGCTCCAGAATTGATTAAGGTAGCTGTTTTTGAATTTAGCATTTACTGAGGTAGGTGATTTCAAAATTTAGGAGGGAATTTTTGTTTTAGACAAAATGGATTGAAGGCACATTAGTCAGTAAGTTAGTTGGAGAAAAAGTTTGGAAAAAGTTGAGAAAAGAAATCAGAGAAAAAAATTGCAATAGTAGACTGTGAGAAGAACATTCTCTGTGTGCTCCCAGTAGCTCCTGAACAACAACATCTGTTTGTTATTTGTAAGAGCAGTGATTTCTCCAGGTAGAACTCTGCATAGCTTTTGACAGAGAGCTATTGATAGCTCCTGATCACTACAGGTCTAGTTGAGCAGCTTCTGATTGCTCCTAGAAATTTGTAATAGTTTCTTATTTTTAGTTTGTTTTCTGTATTATTTATTTCCAGTTGATTAAATGAAGAGAAAAAGTTGCATGTCTCCTGTTGTTTTCTGTATTTGAGATTTGGGTATTTCTAGCTTGACTAGAAAATAGAGTAGCAGCTCCGTGTTTTGTGTTTTGCATTTATTTCTCAAATCTCTACACATTTCTCACAAAACTTGATCTCTTTAACAATAGTTTTGTAGGCCGAATTCCAGATGAAATAGGGAGAATTCAAGGCCTAAGGGATCTCTATCTTGTAATCAATCAATTGCATGGCTCCATTCCAAAGAATTTGACTTCCTGCAAGGAGCTGCAAGCATTGTCACTTGGTCTTAAACAATTGACAAGAACAATTCCTGTAGAGTTGAGTCTACTTACAAATCTCTGATTCCTTTTGCTCGCATACAACAATCTTTTTGGGAACATTCCTCCCTTCTTAGGAAATGTCTCTTACCTTAAAGCATTGCATATCACACATACTTACCTTGAAGGTCACAAACACCTGAATTGGGAATGTTATCTAGGTTGGTCTCCTTTGTTCTATTTGAGAACCATTTAACATGCCTTATTTGTAGAGATTTGAAAACAAATAAGTGGAAAACACAAAACACAAAGCTATTGCTCTATTTTCTAGTCAAGCTGGAAATACTCAAACTTCAAATGCGGAAACAACAAGGAGACATGCAACTTTGATTCATTATTAATCAACTGGAAATGACAAAACATAAAACAAACTAAGAACTAAAAACTATTACAACTTCCTGGGAGCAATCACAAGCTGCTCAACCAGACTGGTAATGATCAAGAGAAATCACTGCTCTTACAAAATAACAAATAATTGTTGTTCAGGAGCTACTTGGAGCTCAGAGAGAATGTTCTTCTCATTTTCTGTTGCTACAATCTTCTTCTTTGACTTCTTTTCTCAACTTTTCCCAACTTTTTTTCCAACTGACTGACTGACAAATGTGCCTTCCATCTATTTTGTCTAAAACAAACATTCCCTCTCAAATTTTGAAAACACCTACCTCAATAAATGCTAAATTCAAAAACAACTACCTTAATCAATTCTGGAGCTGTCAAGAGCTGCAAAAAGGATCCCCAAAACTAGCAAACTGCTCCTAACAGGTAGGTGAAGGCTGCAGGGGCACTGGTGGATGAACAAAGGCTCAAGAAACATTAAATTCCAACACTCCCCCTTTGTCCTGAGCCGACAAAACAATAAGATCAAATCTGATCTAGATCAACAACGCCCAATCTGCTCCTTAGGCGCACAAAACTATCAATGCTCAAAGGCTTGGTGAATATGTCTGCTAGCTGCTACTTAGACCTACAAAACTTTATTTTAATTTCACCATTTTCAACTAATGCACGAATGAAATGATACCTGATTCCAATGTGCTTGCTTCTTCCATGAAACACAGGATTTTTCGTCAAGGCTATCGATGAAACATTGTCACAATAAATCATTGTTCCATCCTCTTGTTTTTTTTTTCAAATCTTCCAAGATTCTTCTCAGCCAAATAGTCTGACATGCTACTGCATTTGGTGCTATATACTTAGCTTCAGTTGTTGATAGAAAAACAATAGGTTTCTTCTTAGAAGCCCAAGAGATAGCACCCGAACCCAAATGAAATACATAGCCCGAAGTGCTCTTCCTATCATCCAAACTACCTGCCCAATCACTGTCAGTGTAACCAAACAACCCATATTTTTTGGTTGTTGTGTACAACACGTCATATCCTTTGGTACCATTCACATACCTTAGCATTATCTTACCCGCTTGCCAATGGGTGTCTCTTGGAGTCTCCATGAATCTGGAAATTAAACTCACTCCATGCATTATATCCAGCCTAGTTGTTGTCAAATACATCAAACTTTCAACCATGCTTTTGTACATTGTCAGATTCACATTGCTACTGCAATCTTCTTTTCTCAACTTAAGACCTATGGTTGTTGGTGTTGGGGCAGGCTTGCTCTCAAGCATTCTAAATCTCTTCAAGATTTCATTTGCATATTTCTCTTGAGAGATAAAAATACATTCATGCATTTGTTTTACTTCTATGCCTAGAAAATAACTCAATAGACCTAAATCTGTCATTTCAAATTCTCTTTTCATGGCCTCCTTAAAATAAAAAACGAGGAAATCATTATCCCAAGTAAAAATTAAATCATCTACATACAAGACAACAATTAAAATGTCACCTTTTGTTGCCTTAATGTAGAGAGTGGGCTCATCATCACTTTTGCTAAAGCCGTTGCTCATCAAATATGATTCAATCCTACTATACCATGCCCATGGAGCTTGCTTCAGCGCATAAAGAGCTTTCTTCAGCCTATACACCTTGTGTTCTTGACCTGAAACTTCATATCCAAAAGGCTACTCCACATAAACCTATTATTTCAATACTCCATTAAGAAAGGCGGACTTCACATCCATTTGAAATACCTTCCATTTGTGTTGGGCAGCAATAGCTATGACTGTTCTCATAGCCTCCATCCTAACAATAGGGGCAAATGTCTCATCATAGTCTCTTCCAAACTGCTATTTGTACCCCTTGGCAACTAATCTTGCCTTATGCCGATCTATTTGTTCCTTCGGCATTGCTTTTGGTCTTATAGACCCATTTTACTCTAATAGCTTGCTTGTTTGGAGGGAAGTCAATAAGCTCCTATGTATTATTCCTTTCTAATGCATCTATTTCCTCATCCATGGTTTCACACCATTTATCCTCTTTCATAGCTTATTCAAAATAAATTGGATCATTGTGAGAAAATAGTGCAAAATTCACACTCTTATCAAATTCATCATCATACCTTTCATTTTGGTAGATCTCCCTTAGACTCTTGGTCTTTCTTGGCATTAGGGAGGCGAGAGTGGGATCTCAAATTTCAGTGTTGTTGCTGTTCTGCCAAATAGGCTAATTTTGGAGCGATCAGGAGCTGTCAGGAGCTCATCTGAAACTATCAAAATCTTGTCGGGAGCTGTCAGGAGTTTGTCCTCTGACTGTCTGTGGCTACTTCATTTTCTGTTCGTTCTGATTAGGAGCGATCAGGAGCTGTTGGGAGCTATCATTTTCTATTGTTGCATAATTTTCTTGATCTTCATTTTTAATTTCTTCATTACTCTGCACTGTCAGGAGCTGTCGAGAGCTGTCAGAATCTATCGTGCTATCCCATGACTGATCTTCTAAAAACTCCACATCTCTAGTAATGATAATTTTTTTGGTGACCAGATTGTACAACCTATAGGCTTTGGACTCTTCACTGTATCCCATGAAAATGCACTTTTCACCCTTGTCATCCAATTTTTGCCTTTTTTCTTTAGGCACATGTGCACAAGCCACACATCCAAACACTCTCAAGTGTTCAACCGTCCATCTTCATTTTGTCCATGCCTCTTAAGGTATCTTGTCACGGAGTGCCTTAGTTAGACTTCTATTAATCAAATGCACGACTGTTGCAACAACCTCTCCCTAATATTCTGTAGGGAGTCCTTTCGCTTTTAGCATGCTTCTTGCCATCTCCATGATGGTCCTATTTTTCTTTTCAGCCACTCCATTTTGTTGTGGAGTGTAACTGGCTGTAAGCTCCTTTTTTATGTCATTCTGCCTACAAAAATTCACAAAACAATTGGAGGAATACTCTCCTCCTCTATTTGACCTTAGGACATTAATAAAATGTCCACTCTTTTTTTCAGCCTGGGTTTTAAATAATAAAAACTTATTAAATGCATCAGACTTGTGCTGCAAAAAATAAACCCATGTCTTATAGCTGTAATCATCAATAAAGGTCATAAAAAATCTGCTATTACCAATGGAAGTGATTTGGATATGGCCTACCAAATCTGTGTGCACCAACTCCAATGGTGCCCTTGCCCTTGAAGAGTTGCCCGATTGAAAGGGTTGTCTATGTTGCTTGCCCAAAATGCAAGCCTCACATCTAACATTAGGCTCTACTATCCTTGGAAAACCATCAACCATCTTGCTTTTGAACAAAAGACTTAAATTAGGAAAGCCTAGATATCCATACCTGAGATGCCATAGCTTGGAGGGGTCTTCAATGGTGCTCTTGAGGGCTGCAAGTTGTACTGCTATACATTTTCCATCCATGAGAGGTGCTGCAATAGACTAAGATGAGAAACATGTCTCAATTTTTAACGGAAACATTCGGTTCTTTGTCATTTGTATTGCTGCAAACACCTTTGTCCTCTAATTCTTGTCATAAATGACACATTTGCCCTTCTCCATCAGCACTTTGTATCCATTCTGGATCAATTTTCCTACACTCATGAGGTTATGGTTTACCCCGGTGCAAAGAACACATTTTGAACCTCCTTCTCTTCACCCTGCTTGGTGCGGATCATGATAGATCATTTTCCTTTAACTGGAACTATTCCATTGTTCCCCATTCTAATTTTTGATTTAATATTTTTGTCAATGAAAGAAAAATGACTTTCATTACCACTCATGTGGTTACTACAACCATTGTCCAAGTACCAGACTTCGGGGTTTCCTTCACCAAAATTGCACATGATGAATGTTGTGGACTGATTGCCTTCAGCCACATTTGAATCAGCAACATTAGCATTTTCTCTTTGCTGAATACCGTGCTTCTTCCAACACTCACTAGCATAGTGTCCAAGCTTGTGACAATAGTAGCACGCAATGTTTCTCTTGTCACTTCTCCCACTCGAACTACTATTCTTTTTTCCTCTTCGGGAGTTGTTCTGAGAGTTTCTTGCTCCCTCTTGGCTGCTTGCTCATCCCGAACTTTTTCCACCAACATTTCTTTGATTGGATTTGCATCTACCTCTTCAGGAGCCATTTCTACCTCTCCCTCTGCCTCTTGCATTCGACTGAGCTTTGAAAGCTTGCTCATGGAAAGTAGTAGCAGACCTTTTTAAATGCTGCTCATGAGTATGGAGAGAACCCATTAACTCATCCATTGTCAAAGTAGAAAGGTCTGTCGTTGCTTCAATAGCAATGACAAGAGGATCATACCTTGTGGGTAGACATCGAAGAAGTTTTCAAAAATCTTCAGCTCCTCTATCGCATCTCCATTTGCTCTTAGCTGGTTCAACAAATCAGAGAACCTTGTTTGAAAGTCTGCAACATACTCACTTTCTTTCATCTCAATAATTTTGAACTGTCTTCGAAGTAGCTAAAGCTTCACACCTCTAACTTTATCAGTCCCTTTGTAGCCGGTCTCAAGGATTTCCCAAGCTTCTTTTGCATACACAGCTACTACTATTTTGGGAAAAATGGCCTTTGTCAAGGCTGTTTTGATCAAACTCAAAGATTTTGCATCCTTCTTCCTTTGCTCCTTTAGCCAGGTCTTCTGGTTATTTGTGAGAGCTGCAAATGCAGCTGGGTCAGTGATATCCATGAACCCATTTATGAGAAAATCCCACAAATCATTGGCCACCATGATGGTCTTCATCTTCTTGGCCCAAATGTTATAGTTTTGTCCATTAAAGGACGGTGGATGCTGCCAACTCCTTGCTTTATCTCCAGACATGTCTCCTACAACGAAAAACTCAACACCCACAAAATACAAATGCCCAAACCCACAAGGAAATGGGGTCTATGGCTCTGATACCATGTAGAGATTTGAAAACAAACAAGTGCAAAACACAAAAAACAGAGTTGTTGCTCTATTTTCCCGTCAAACTAGAAATACCCAAACTTCAAATGTGGAAACAATAAGGAGACATGCAACTCTTATTCACTATTAATCAATTGGAAATGACAAAACATAAAACAAACTAAGAACTAGAAACTATTACAACTTCCTGGGAGCAATCACAAGCTGCTCAACCAGACTGGTAATGATCAGGAGCAATCACTGCTTTTACAAAATTAACAAATAACTGCTGCTGTTCAGGAGCTACTAGGAGCTCAGAGAGAATGTTCTTCTCACAGTCTGCTACTGCAATCTTCTTCTCTGACTTCTTCTCTCAACTTTTCCCAACTCTTTTTCCAACTGACTGACTGACAAATGTGCCTTCCATCCATTTTGTCTAAAACAAACATTCCCTCTCAAATTTCGAAATCACCTACCTCAGTAAATGCTGAATTTAAAAACAACTACCTTTGTCAATTTTGGAGCTGCCAAGAGCTGCAAAGAGGATCCCCAAAACTGAAAAACTACTCCTGACAGGCAGGTGAAGGTTGCAGAGGCATTGACGGATGAGCAGAGGCTCAGGAAACATTAAATTCCAACACTATTCCCTCATCAATCTCAAATAGTTCAGGCTTAGTAGAATTGGGCCTTTAGAGCGACAACTTGACTGGTACTATCGCACAAGAATTGGGAAAGCTCTCTCGCCTTAAAGTTATATATCTATGGGACAATCAGCTGACAGACATCATCCCAATCACAATTTCCAATTGTACACAACTTGCTAAACTTGATTTGGAACTGAATCATCTGAGTGGCGAACTACCATTGGAGTTGAGCAAGCTTTCAAATCTTCAAGTACTGAGACTAACTTCCAATCTC
Organism: Sequoiadendron giganteum; assembly: GCA_007115665.2. Classification (NCBI taxonomy): domain Eukaryota; kingdom Viridiplantae; phylum Streptophyta; class Pinopsida; order Cupressales; family Cupressaceae; genus Sequoiadendron; species Sequoiadendron giganteum. Next base: position 557,925,574 of record CM021107.1, on the reverse strand, counting down.
TTTAGGGGTCGCATCCCATACTATCTATGGAGGCTTTGGAACTTGCAATAACTTTATCTGAATGCCAACAAACTAAAAGGAAACATTCTGTCCTCTTTGTGGAGGCTTCAAAACTTGCGAGAACTTCGTTTGGTAAAAAACAAGCTGGAAGGAAACATACAATGGGATTGTTGAAATAAAAATCTTTGTCGATCTATCATTGAGCCATAATATGTTTTTTTAGAGAGATCCCTTGATGCGCCATTCATTATGGAGTTTATGTTATGTTTGTGTAGTGGTAGAAAATAGAGCAAATTATATATTATTAGCTATTTTTGGATGTAGAGGGGAAAAGTAGGAGTGTTTATTTGCTAATGCCTTTTTTGGGCTATGAATATCAACGTTTTTTGGAGAGATGAGTTTTCCAAAAATTTAAGAAGATATTCGCTATATTTTTTGGTAACTCTACTATCGGTTTTCCTCTCTATATTCTGCTATGTTCTATTGAAGTATACTAAGTTTCTGTTGTATGTTCTTCTGGCCATGTTCAGTCTGTTACATTTGTTCTTTTAAGGTATTTGAGGTGGTAAGACTGTATAGTTGTCATTGGCTGGATTACTCGTGTATTTTCATGCTTACCATCTAAAGGTATTTTTATGTCGTATTAGCTAATGTTTCAAAACTCAAGGTTATGAGCACCAAGAAAAAAAGTCAAGTTTATGTACATCCCATAATAGAGTTGTCCTTGGAACTTGAGCCACAAACACTGTTGCTTCGAATTACTAGGAATTTTTCCACTATATCAACTTGAATTATATTCTTAAAATTGCTTTTCCTACTCCTTATCAAGAAATATATAATTGAAATGGTGAAATTTGCATTCTTAGGGTAATTCTCATTTAGTTACTGTATTATTGTAGAAAATTATATTTTTATTTTTATCATTATTCATTTTCATTAAAATTTGTTAAATATTTGAGATTATTCGTATTTAGTTTTTCATATTTACAATTTATTATGTCTATTATTATATATGTTTAAATATCCATTCTTCATATTGATATTAATGTTTTATCATTTAGGATCAATTTCATAAAATATGAAATCCATTCTATGACACAACATTGATCTAAAACTTAAAAAAATATCGAATTTAAAATCTTTGCTAACCTTGCCTATCCCACTAGTCATTATGCACTAATCTAATACACACATGCATAATTATTTTCTATGTCGTATTTAAATGCTAAGATATAAAGGCGCTCAATATGCATTGATTATCAAGCAAGACTTGATTGTTATTCACATATCCTAAATACCTCAATGAGAATCAATATAAGAATTTTTTGGTTTGCACAACTAAAAGGAACATAATTCAACTTGTCATCATATGATTGTTTTTGGTTTTGACCAATAAAAGGACTCTAATTCAACATGAGATCATTGTAGGGCATTTGCATTATTGAAGTGTATTGCCTTCAATTATTTCCATAGCTGTAAAACTTAGTCCAATCCATGGGTGATTCACTTTATAAACTTATTTCATATTACATTCATTTGTAGGATATAAACAATACAAATCTATCTTCATGTAATGCCCCAAGCCACACACCTAGGACACTATTCAACCAAACATTTTTTTTGTAAAGAACAACACTAATGGCCAAGGTATGAGAATAACATATTGTACTAAACACCAACATGCACATAAGTGTCATGTCAAATACAATGACACAAGGAAACTCACAATAAGAACAACCTCACCATTGCTATAATAAAGGTGACAGTAACAAGAGGATTACCAATCATGGAATGCAACCACCATGATGAACCTATTGACACCCCAATTTGATATGCTCCATTTTTCTTTGTTCTTCTACACAAGTTGTTTATATTTTTCTTGCCTCCCATCTTTGGCTATGGCTTGTATTATTTTGTGGGGTAAATTTCATCATTTGTCATCTTTTTTTCCCAAGGTTTAACTTACTTTGTTTCATTTTAGTTTGTAGAAGGTTTTCTATTTGAAGAGTGTGTATGTTGGCATAATTCAATGTTTTCCTTCTTCAATGTACATTGATATTCCTTGAAAGGTTCTCTAAGGTTGAATATTTAAATATTCTTTATTTCTCAAGATTTTCCTTAATCTTTTCACTTCTTTTACTTATATATGTGGTTCATTCTCAATTTTTTTTTCTTATCCTATAACTAATCAACCTTTTCTATTCATGGACTTCTATGTTAGAGTAAATTTTTTTGTTGGATCTAAATGGACGTTATCATTGAATTAATCTTCCAATATATGTTTGATATCTAAGGTTTCTTCACCAGATTCATTATTTAATCTATAATTTTTTTGTTGAGAAGGTAATTATTGTATTTTTGTTCAAAGTGTTGCTAGATGAAAATATAAATATCAAATAAGAAAATATTTTTAAAATATTATCTTATTTGAAAATGTATTTCAACAAGTCTAAAGGGTTTAATAGTACCACAAAATAAATATATCTATTAGCAAAATTTAGAAATTATTTAAATTTTTTTCAGTACCCATGTTTAAGACATTCACTTACCTAAAACGTATTTCATTAACCAGATGCCTCTTGTTTCCAAGAACCATGTTTAATCCAAGCTCTAGCAATGGCATATGATGTTGTTGCTCATCATGATGACTTGGAACAATGTTATTTTGTAGGTAAATAGAGTTGATAATATATTAAATTTAATTAATTGTTAATAAAATATATTATTTAAACATATAAACACTAAATTTATATTTATTTTCTTCTTTCCACAACCAAATACCAAGTTAATAAGTATAAGGTTTTGTTTGAACTCTAGAAGTAAAAAAATTTAATAATGATCTTCTATGTGAGCAAATTCTTGTATTTGAGTTCATCTTAAATGGAAGTCTTGTTGCAAGGTGTGTGTCATTGGTCTCCTTGTACTTTGCAGCATAGTGCTTGGGTTTGTGACATGGCTTAATCCCTTCATGTGGATTCATTAACTCTAGTGGTTGTATCAGGCATTAACAAGTTGATCTTTTTGTGCAACAACAACTGTCTATGCAACAATTGGTATTAGAGCCTGGGTCATAGGTTCGAACCCCTCACTTATGCTGTGGGGGATTTTTGTAAGGTGTGCCCCTTGGTCTTCTTGTGTTGTACAATGCATCACTTGGGTTTGCGACATGACTTAACCACCTCTTGTGGATTCATTAAATCTACCAGTTGTATTAGGCATTAACAGGTTAGTCTTTTGGTGCAAAGACAATTGGCTGTGCAATAAGTCTTCATGATCAATTGCACAAATATAGTGAGAATTCATTAACTCCATTGTTTATTGAAATTAGATTAGGATTTTATTTATGATTTATGATTTTCATTATTAGCAGACTTGTGGATTGAGATGCATCAAATTATCTACACGTTTTTAGGTGTATGATAGAAGTAATCTTAATCCTAGTCCTCTGCATTTTCTTTTCAAAGTAATTGTCCTCGGATTGAATTTTAAGGAGGAGAAAACTCCTCAGGTTGAATTTAAGAAGGAAAAAAATCCTAATCCTATACTCTTTTCAAAGCAATTGTCATCAAGTTGAATTTTAAGAAGAGAAAAATGTTGTTATTGTCGTTGATAGAAGTAATCGCTTGATTTCCACTGTCCAAAGTTTTATTTTCAAAAGTATTCTGTCAATGAACGGACTTTAATTTTTCAGAAGAATAAAATGCCATTGCTTGTCTTGACTCTCTAATAGACAAAATAAACTCTTAAAATCAATGCTCAAAAATTTCTTGCAGACTCTTATATCATGCAAGTCAAAATACACTAATTATCTGGACAACACTCATCGCAGTTCAGACGAAATTATAAAACCAAAAGTTGAAATTCATTTATGAAAGTTTGGTCCAAATGCACCAAATTTTGTTAAAGCTATTTTTAATTTTTATTTTTATTAAAGTTACTCTTCCATGTGTGACATTTAAATTTGAGGCTAACTATACATTCAAACACAATAAATAATGTTTTAAGTTGAACGGAACTAAACAACTAAGTTATTTGTAATTGTTACAAAGTAAAACATAGAGATGCTATGATTGATGGATTCTAACCATTTCTCGCGGGAGATACACATACATTTATTTTTTTTTAATTTTTTTTTCATTTTTATTTTTATCCAATCAATTGGTCGATTGTCATTTCTTATTGACTGAAACTTCAAAGATTCATTGACAAATAATAAATTTTCATGGTTCAACACTTTAGCAGATTTAATAGTCCACTTTTCAGCAAGGCATAACCTTTGTTTCTTAGAGTCTTAAGCTTTAGAACACCTTTATATCTTAGTTGAATGTAATGAGGTCAAGGAAAAGTAATAAATCTATCTAATGATATTAAATTTTTATAATTTATAATGTCGATTAATATAGTTTTTAGATTCAATTCTATTGGAGATTTTGCATCAACATTTCAGATGAGACTCTTTGATCTATCGTTAGGATAATAGAAAGTTAGACGATAAGAAAATAATGATGGATCAGAGTGTGATATGAAATGTTGATACAAAATCTCTAATACAATTGAATCCCAAAACAATATGGTTGGGTAAATCTAGCATTATCATTCCACTTAGACCAAATAAAGCTTTGAATTAGTTTGTTCAATTTTTCATAGCCTTTCTTCAATGTCATTTAAAAAGATTATTAATATACATGGATGGCAATGAAATTTTTATTAGAAACTTGAATCTTGTCTACTAAAGATAAGAATTTGTTACACCAACTAAACAATTTATTTTTTAGTTTGTTTAAGAACTAGACTCCACATTTCAAAAAGAGGGACTCCCACACCAAAAGGAATGTGGAGATATTTAGATGTATGGACATGTTTTATTTGTATCTATAGACATTAAATTTCGACACTTCATTTGTCCAAATTTACCCCTTTTTCATCTAAATATCTCTTTATCCGCATTAATTAAGTAATATCACTATTATTTAATTAATATCTCTAAATTTCTTCTAATCCGTAAGATATCTAGTTAAATAATTAAACACCTTGCCCTTTTAATTCCCCTTCAAAATTCTTTACATGTCACATCACTTTGACTTAATCCTAACCCACCTCCTAATCTCTTCATTAGAAATGTGCACATACCTAATCTTTGATTAGGATGCGTCGCATCCTCCAACTTTTACAAGCTGACTTCTAATCCTCCTTAACCACTAATCATCTTTCAGTACCCTGATCAATTTTCTCCATTCCCCAAGGAATTTTTAATTCTTTTTTATTCATCCAAGACTCTTCTCTTCCCCATGTAAATTTTTAATTCACAATTATTCTTCCAAAACTTTCCTCTTTCCCATGCAAGTTCTAAAACCTTTGACTTGTCACATCACTTACATGTGCCAAGGTCTTCTAGAACCTTTGACTTATCACATCACTCACATGTGTCAAAATCTTACATTTTTAAGAACCTTGTTTTATCCAAGGTACTTTCCACCTCCCCTTTTGGAACCTTGCCTTATCTACAAGATTCCCTAATCATTGTGAATTTTAAATTCACTCTTATCTTTCCAAGATTCTTCTCTCCCTCATGTGATCATTGACAGGTCACATCATCCCTTTTCCAAGGCACTTGTCCTTCTTCCACATCATGTACCTTCCTTCTACCTCACTTCCGCAACATCACATTCTAGGCCATCTCACATTCCATGCTATCTCACATTCCACATGTCAAGATGTGAGGGCTTGTGAGTTCTCAACTCACCATAGCCCTTCATCTTGGCCTTGTTGGTTTAATCTCAACCTAGAGAATTCAATATTCTCTATAAATACCCCCTCTTTTATCTCATTTACGGACATTATGCATTTGATACCAAAATCTTATCATTTGTTTATTTGAAGCCATACTTAATCATTTTGTACCCTTATGCTACCAATTTCATTACTCAATTTGCAAGCATTTTGTCTCATCTAACTAAGCCATTTAGCCATTATCATTTGCATTTTATCATATTGTTCATCTTACATCTAGCCATCTCCATAGCCATCCAAGGAGCACACAATCTTTTAAACATCAAGTGCCAACCAAGAGATTCAACGACAAAGAAGGTATAATCGTTTATTATCTTCATTTCATCTTCTTTCTTTGTGTTATCATTCTTTAGGTTAATCTTGAGGTGTATCTTAGTATTCTTCCATTATTGCATATTAGTTAGATTTGCATCTTTAGAATAGGATAAACATTTAAGGAATCACATTTCTAGCACGCCCGGTGGGACCCATAAATGGGTCCCTTTATTTCACATTTATTGTTGTTGAGTTGTTTGCAGGTCTAGGTCGTAGAGGAGTGGATTTCTTTGCAATGGGGTGGACTTGCCCTCTGGTGTGTTGTAGAGGGGCAGATTTGTCTTCTTGTTCCCACTATTTTCTAACATTTTCACTATAGAGGGGTGGATTTTCCCTCCTGATTCACTGTTTTCTGACATTTTCACTACAGAGGGGCAGATTTTTTGTCCTGGTTTATTGTTTTCTAACATTTTCCTTACAGAGGGGTGAATTTTCCCTCCTGGTTCACTATTTTCTAACATTTTCACTATAGAGGGGCAGATTTTCCCTCGTGGTTCACTATTTTATGACATTTTCACTGCAGAGGGGCGGATTTGCCCTCCTGTTTCATTATTTTCTAACATTTTCACTGCAGAGGGGAGGATTTGCCTCCTGGTTCACTGTTTTTAGATATTTTAACTGCAGAGGGGCAGATTTTCCCTCCCGGTTCACTATTTTTAGACATTTTTGCTGCAGAGGGGCGGATTTGCCCTCTTGGTTCACTATTTTCTAACATTCTATTACAAAGGGGTGGATTTGCCCTATTTTGAACACTATTTTTGATATTTTATGGTAGAGGGGCAGATTTTCCCTACGGAGGGGTGGATTTTTCCTTCATAGAGGGTTGGATTTTCTCTAAACAACACGTTTTGGAAGGTAAAAATGGGCATTTTAGTTTCATTTTTGCCTCAATTTTTGTTGTTTTGAGGTTCTAACCCCCTAACCTTGTTTGTTTGAGGGTATAGCTGGATTTATTGCTAATATTTTCGCTATTCTTCACACTTTTTTCTAAAATTTTACTACAGAGGGGCAGATTTTCCTTAAATAACATGTTTTGGAAGGTAAAAATGAGCATTTTAGCTTCGTTTTTGTCTCAATTTTTTGTTGTTTTGAGGTTTTAACCCCCTAACCTTATTTTTTTAAGGTTATAGTTGGATTTCTTTCTAATATTTGCGTTGTTCTTCACACTATTTTCTAACATTTTACTGTATAGGGGCGGATTTTCCTTAAACAAGACATTTTGGAAGGAAAAAATAGGCATTTTAGCTTCATTTTTGTCTCAGTTTTTTGTTGTTTTGAGGTTCTAATGACCTAACCTTGTTTTTTTTTTGGTTTAGTTGGATTTATTGCTAATATTTAGCAGCATTTTTTCATAATTAACAAAGAATGAATGATAAAATAACTAACATTTGCTTGCAGGGCCATCTGCTTGTTCAAATTTTAAACCTTTTTCTTGTTTTTATCTAGGCAAATAGCTTAATTAGGGGGAAGTAAAATTTATCACTTGGTGTGTCTATTTTTGTATCACCCAAGGGGGCACTAGTATGTTTTTGCTTTCCTCTTGCACTTCATGTGATCTTGGGGAGTAGTTGGAAATGGTTAGTGCCTTCTTTTTAGAGAGACCTGCTTGGGGATTTCATCACCCCAAGGGAAAATCTCAACCACGTGTATTGGTGGGGTGTAAAAAGGGGAGAGAGCCAAAGTTTTACTCCATTCCAGTCACGTCATGTCCGGCAGAGCGTTGAAGCTAGGGTGATACCTAGATTGATGTGAAGATTTGGTCTGAGCCCTTCAGTATCTTGCTAGGGTTCTTGACTCACGCTTGTGATGGGTTGGTGTTCATGGTATGGGCCTCACATACCGAGAGTATATTGAGGACTCCCTAGAAACCTTGTGCATCCTAGATTAAGAACTTTGTTGACCATACCCTTAACACCAATCATAAGATTGTGCTTGTTTAAAATATCTTCTTGTGAGAAACCAATAAATTTTTGACAAGTCATCCTCATTGTTGTCATTTCAAGTCCTTGCCATAGTCATTCTCATCTAAACCAAGTCCCTATTTTCTATAGAAGTGTGGATATGCCCTCCTATTTCACTGCAAAAAGGTGGATACGCCCCCCTAAGTAGTCAATCTCACTTCATTTGACCATTTTAAGCCTCCATTCAATCATTTAACTATTCCAAGCCTTCATTTGAACATTTCAAACCTTTGTTTTAACCATTTTAAGCCTTTTTTCAACCGTTTAACTACTCTAAGCATCCGTTTAACCATTCCAAGCCTCCATTTAACCACTTCAAGCACCCATTTGCTTGTTTTCACGTTCTGAGCAATTGTCCCCCTATTTCAAACGTCTTGTCATCATATTGAGTGATCATCCCCTTAGTTAAGGCAATCATCTCCTCATTTCCAACACCTATTTACTTAATCCAAACATCTGTTTCTCCCCATTTTTCACCAAAAGGAAAACTTGCATACATTCTGTTTCAAACCATCATTTCCCATTGTAAGTAAACTATCATACATTCTGAATAGTCTTTCATCCCCCTCAATTCTTTGTTTACTCATTTCGAGTAATCTTTTATCCATTCCAATCATTCATCTCCTCATTTCGAGAGTTTTCCATCCATTTTGATCAATCATTTACTCGTTTTGAGATTTCATCTCCACCACCTAAGAGTCGTTTATCCATTCCAATCAATTGTTTACCAGTTTTGAGTGCTTATTCATCCACACCAGTCATCTATTTCCATAATTTGATTATCTAACACCCCATTCCAATCACCTATCTCTTTGTTCTAACAACCCATTTACCCACTCGAAGAGTCCAAAAGCAGTGGGGCAGACCTGCCCTACCAAGGGGTAGACCTGCCCTACCGTGGGGCGGACTTGCCCTACAGAAGGGAAAGTCCACACTAGAAGGGCAAGTTCACCCTCTGCAACAAAAAGGTTTCAAAGGGACAATAAGAAGATATAGCTTATTGTTTTCTTATTTTGAGTGTTGTTCCATTTTCTAGAGTAGCCATTTACTCATCCCAACCATCCATCCATCCATTCCAAGTATCCATTTGCTCATTCTGAGCAATTGTTCCCTCTTTCCAACCAGCTGTTCACCCATTTCAACAACTGGTTTTCCCATTCTGAGTGTTGTTCTCTTATTCGGGGGACTCGTTTACTCATCCTGACCATCCATCCGTCCATTTTGAGTATCCATTTTCTCGTTCTGAGCAATTGTTCCCTCTTTCTAACCAGCTATTCACCCATTTTGACAATTGGTTTTACCATTCCAAGTGTTGTTCCCTTATCTAGGGGACCCGTTTACTCATTGTGAACATCCGTCCATCTATTTTGAGTATCCATTTGCTCGTTCTGAGCAATCATTCCCTCTTTCCGACTAGTTGTTCACTTGTTCCAGGAAACTGTTCACTCATTCCAACAACCTATTTTCCCATTCTGATTGTCGTTCTCCTGCTTCAGGTATCCATTCACCCATTCTAAGTATCTATATACCTTTTTCAAGTGTCGTTCCCTCATCCCATCATCTGAATCTGAGCTTTAATCCAATATCCTAACTTGAGGTTTGGTCCACCTGCATCTTCCTCCAATCTATCCTATTTATCATTCCATCATCTAGTCCCCTCCATCTTATCAATCCATATTTGTATTGTATCCATCATGAATCCTTATCCCCCTCTCGCACAACCAATAATAGTAGTCAAGGGAAATCCTAATTACATCAATGACGATAATAAAAGTCTTTTTGATCATGAAGAGTGTTATATAAATCCCCTTGTTGATATCATTGCTAGCAAGCTCTCTCCAATTTCCTCCCAAAATACAACTACTCCTCCGAACTATCCCACCATGCCTTCACCACATCTACTAACAATCCTTATTCTACCCTTGATAAGGGATATCCAACATCCTCACCATCAACATATTCATCATGTACTCCCTCTCCACCTCTATCCTATCCAAAATCTTTAACCCCCTATAGAGATCCACCATCTCCATACTCCTATCCTTATCATCATCAACCATCACAATATCCCTAGCTGAAAATTCCAACATCCACATATTGTTATCCTAACCCTCCATCTATGTCCTCCTACATAAATCGACCCACATCCTTTTATGCTAGTCAACCATCCCAATCTTCCCATCCTAATCCAACCTTCACATCCCCCTATTCTAATCCCACATCCACGTCTTCCCATCTCAATCCAACGTCCACATCCTCCCTTCCTAATCCATCATCCCAATCATCCCATCCTAATCCAACATCCATATTTTCATACGTTCCTCAATCATCCCAATATTTTAATCCTAATCCCTTATCCACATCTTCCTACTATTATCCACCATCCCAACATAATCCAACATCTGCACCCTCCTATCTTAATTCATCATCCACATCCTCATACATCACTTCCCCTTTCATCACATTATATCTTAATCTTCCATCTAATCATAACCCACCTAGTCCTCCAACCAATCCTAGTCCTCCATCTAGTCCCATTCATTCCTCTACTCCTAATCCTAATCCACCCATCCACTCATATAATCCACATCCTCATACATCACATTATATCTTAATCCTCCATCTAATCATAACCCACCTAGTCCTCCAACTACTCCTAGTCCTCCATCTACTCCCATTCACTCCACATGAGCTCTTATTACATCATATGGAACATGATGCTTGAGTCCTTCATCCATCCACTTTATCACATGTCTTCTAAATCCATATCCTCCTCCATCTCCATCTATCTTTCTATTCGACAAGTCCCAAAAATCAAAAAAATACAAAAATAAAAAATAGAAAAATAAAAAAAGAGAAAAAAACAATGAAAAAAGAAAATAGTAAAGAGAAAATCATTCGTCCAATGGTGAAAACTTGGCAAAAAAGCACCTTAGATAAGTACTAGGATGAAACCTTGACAAATAGACGTCAAGCGTAAATCCCCCATCTGGTCTACTTCCAAGAGTATGGGGCAGCATCCACCTACACATTCCTTCCCTCCATCTCCTACATCTTCCTATCTTCCCCATCCTATCATATCCCATTTATCCCAGTCCCTCCATATTCCTTGTGATCTTGATAAAGATAGGGGCAAACCTATGTGCATGCTTTGTACATCTCTTAACATATATTCCCCTCATCTATACACTATCATATTCCTTATCCACCTCTATCTATATTCCATTTTCCATGCATCCTATCCACCTATATCTATCTTCCATTTTCCCTACATCCTATCTACCTTTATCTATCTTCCATCGCCCATCTCACTCCCTTATCCACCCATCCTACTATCCCTCTTCCCTCGTCCTACATGAGAAATCTAGAGTGGGGGCATCTCCTTATTTGTGATAGAGTCCTTGGAGACATTGTCCATCCATCCCTTTAGGTAATCCTCTCCATCTCCCCCTCCTGCCCATCCTTACCTCCCCATCCATTTATCCATCCAGTAATCCTTTCCATCTACCATATCCTTATCTTCCTATACTCTTATCCACTAGTCCTTTTCCATATTTTCATCCTTATCCTCCCATCCATTTATCCATCCAATAATCCATTCCATCCTTCCAATTCCTTATCCCTCTACCCACCTATCCTCTCATCTTTATATCTCCCCATGTTTATCCATCCATCCATTTAATTCTACTTTTCCTTCTATCGCATAATCCCTTATCATTGGTATCTAGCTATAGGCTACCCCCATGCACTCAAATGCCTTGCTACCTCCCTCTCATCATTCCTATCTATCTCCCACATCTTTCTCATATCCTCATCACTCATCTATCCATTTTTTTGCCTTCCCAATTCATATTCTAATGATCTGAATACCTATCCCATCCTCGAGCTTCACATCATACATATCTTACACATATCAACCATCATCCTATCCAATATTGCAAGTCTATCTTGTCTCATCATATTAGCTTTATCATGGTATCTCCTTATCATGGTCATCTCATCATTCCTTATTCATTTTTTTTTATTGGTCTTGTGTCAAACCATGTTGCCCCTACGCTTTCACGTAGGCAAGGTCGATCATTTGATCCGCCACTGGGGCTCTTTATTTTGTCTATCTTGTCATCCTCCATCATCTATCTTTGGCCTTTTATCAAAATACATTGCCCCTGCACTTTCATGTAGGCAAGGATAAATTTTTTTGTTTGCCCCTAGGGTATTTGTCTGGTCTGCATCCTCCATCATGCTTTCCATTATCCTCTTTTTTCTTTTATCCATGGTCTTTTATCAAACTACATGGGCTCTGCATTTTCACATAGGCAAGGATGATCTTTGATCAACCCTCAAGCCCCTAGGTCTTTAGGGTGTGTTGGTCTTGTGTCCCTTAAGTCTTTAGGGTTTTTTGTCTTGTGTCTTTTCATCCTATTGTCTTGTCGTGTCATCAAGTCTATCCCTATCCTAGCTGGTGCTTACAAACAAGATCCACTTGTATCATCAAATCCAATCAGTTTTGAATATCTTGTGTCATATCGATCTTTTAGTTTAGTATCCATCATCAGTCTCAATAGGATGCATCCTTCCTAATAGACCTCATCAACCCCATCCATCCTCTTGATCCTATGGAAAAGGATGTTTGAAATTGATTATGATCTTTTGATGTTTTTGGCTTTTTCTTATCATTTGAGCTCCCTATCATCACTTGTCAAAGGCTGCCATGATCTCTCATATTATGGTGTTTTTCAACTAGTTATATATTGATCTTTTCTTTGTTGTTTTCTTACCGGTTGTCCCACATAGTACCCACAAAGACTCCTGTGGTCTTGTGTTACATTGGAGTATCCTTTTGTGCTTTTGGTTATTCTAATACCTAGCTTGACCACGGTCTTCATGACTTTGGGGTGTTGGAATAGCCTTCTTCTCTGTTGTGTTTGTTTTATGCATTAGACACTAATCTGCCTTGGTTCTACATACCATGGTACCTGGTGACTTATGCTATAGCAAAAATCAGTGCTTTGAAGATGGAAAATTTTATTAGGATTTCATTTCATTTTCCATTCCATCGTCATGCATGTATCCCCCATCCTCATCCATTCAATCTCACACAAACAATATAATCACATACTTGGTCTTCTTCCTAGCCTTGCTACAAGCCTTGATCCAATCATCATTGTCGTCATCAATATCGGGATGTATCCTTCCCTATCCTTTTTTGTTGTTTTGAGATGTATCCTTCCCTCATCATCAGGATGTATTCTTCCCTATCCTCATGTTGTTTTGGAAGGTATCCTTCCCTCATCAACAAAAATTTCATCATCATCATCATTGGGATATATCCTTCCCTCTCCTCATGTTTTTTTGGGATGTATCCTTCCCTCATCACCAACACTCCATCCATCATCATCCCATTTTGGCTTGTAGCTTGACTGGGCCAACATCATCTTTTTCCATACATCCATTTGTGCTTTCCCATCTCCCATCACTTATCATCCTTTCTTATCCATCACTTTACATCATCATCCTCATATTCCCTTTCATCATCTCATCCATTTCGAGAGCACACTCGTGTTCTCTTGAACCTACATGTCCTCTCGAGGGGGCATCCTCAATCCCTAATCTTCATCATTTTTTTCCCTTCCTAAGTCACTCCTTTGAATGATTGGGTCATCTTTTCCAATCTAACCATCTTCTTTTGGGTTCTATGTTTTAATATTCTTTGAAATGATGCTACTTTGTAACACCATCTCAAAGAGGGGAAAAATGTAGACACCTAAATTTGGACACTTAATTTGTCCAAATTTACCCCTTTTTTTGTCTAAATATCCCCTTATCTATATTAATTAAGTAATATCACTATTATCTGATTAATACCTCTAAATTTCTTTTAATCCCTAAGGTATCTTGTTAAATAATTAAATACCTTACCCTTTTAATTCCCCTTTCATCAAATGAATTAAATAAATATGACATTTATTTAATTCTTCACATGTCACATCACTTTCACTTAATCCTAACCCACTTCCTAATTTCTTCAGTAGAGATGTGCACATATTTAATCCTTTATTAGGATGTGTCACATCCTCCAAATTTTTCAAGTTGGCTTCTAATCCTCCTTAACCACTAATCATGTTTTAATCACTGATCAGTTAATCTTAATCAATACTTGGTCAACTCTCCCCATCCCCCAAGGAATTTTTAATTCTTTTTATTCATCCAAGAATCCTCTCTTCCCCATGTGAATTTTTAATTCACAATTATCCTTCCAAGACTTTCCTCTTTCCCATGCAAGTTATAGAACCTTTGACTTGTCACATCACTCACATGTGCCAAGGTCTTCTAGAACCTTTGTCTTGTGACATCACTCACATGTGTCAAAATCCTACCTTTTTGAGAACCTTATCTCATCCAAGGTACTCCCACCTCTCCTTTTGGAACTTTGTATTATCCACAATATTCCCCAATCATTGTGAATTTTAAATTCACTTTTATCTTTCCAAGATTCTTCTCTCCCCCATGTGATCATTGAGAGGTCACATCATCCCTTTTCCAAAGTACTTGTCTTTCTTCCACATCATGTACCTTCCTTCCACCTCACTTTCATATCATCAAATCCTAGGCCATCTCACATTCCACATGCCAAGATGTGAAGGCTTGTGAGCTCTCAACTCACCATAGCCCTTCATCTTGGCCTTGTTGGTTTAATCTCAACCATTTAATTCTCTAGAGAATTCAAAATCCTCTATAATATTGTCTCTTTTCTCTCATTTAGGGACATTATGCATTTGATACAAAAATCTTGCCATTTTGTTATTTGAAACCATACTTAGTCATTTTGCACCCTTACGCTACCAATTTTATTACTCAATTTGCAAGAATTTTCCCTCATCTAACCAAGCCATTTAGCCATTATCATTTGCATTTTATCATATTGTTCATCTTACATCTAACCATATCCATAGCCATCCAAGGATCACACAAGCTTTCAAATATCAAAGGTCAACCAAGGGATTTCAACAATAAAAAAGGTATAATCATTTGTTATCTTTTTTATCTTATTTATTTGTGTTATTATTCCTTAGGCTAATCTTGAGGTGTACCTTAGTATTCTTCCATTATTGCATATTAGTTAGATTTGCATATTTAAAATAGGATAGAAATTTAATGGACCACAATATCCATTCTTTAAGAATCCACCGAGGGGTACAACATTTTGAAATATCAAAAACACAATCTTGTTATGAGGTAATCATGAGCCTAAAATATAATAGTACAAATTTAGGATGTTTAATGTATTGCTTAATTCATCTTTAGAGTTCAATAGATACATCATATTGTCATCAACACAGTGTGAGTTGATAAGCATTGTATTTTGAAGAATATATGTCTTTTATAATATATAATTTGATTAGGTTTTTTAAAAAGATATTTGAAGGCATCTACTCTAAGCACATATGAAAAGGGAGATAAAGGAAATACTTGTCATATGGAGCATTGCAACTCAAATTATTAAATCATATAATTATTGGTAATTAAGTGAGTGTTGCCATCTTTAAATAGGATTTCAACACAATAATTTATTTTAGGTCTAAAACCCAACCATTGTAGCATCTAAGGTATGAAACTCCAACAAATTTTATTAAATAGCCTTTATCAAAATATAATTTGACCAAATACACATTTTGGCCTGATTTTTGGTCCCATTCAATAGTTTCCAAACTAAAATTAGATTGTTAAAGAATATCTACCTCCTAAAAACCTAATTTGTTTAGCTCTCACAATGACTTACATAATAAGTTTAATTCTAATAGCCAAAGCCTTGGTGATAATTTTATAGGAAGTATTGAATAAGATGATATGCTACCAACTAGTAGTAGTATTTTCATCTTTTTCCTTATGTATATATTTTATTAGTTATTTGTTGATGTTTGGCCCAAAGGATACATTGTGAAGAGCTTCTAAGTATAGAAAATAAAAATAATCATTGATATGATTCCACATGATTTGATAAAATTTAGTTGGAAGACTATCACAATGTAAGTTTTTATTGAATTTCATAAAGAAAAGAGAACATTAAGTTTCTTCTAGGGAAATAGTATGAACTAAAAATTGACTCTAACCTGAATCAATTTTGTTATGAATGCACTTTGACAATTTCTTCCATACCCTATTGAACATTTGTCCAATTATTCTATTCTTTAAATAATTTTGTTAGAAAGGTAATATATTTTCATCTAATATAACGCAATTTTTCTCTTATATTTTTATGATTGAGATAATTAAAAGAAAACTTAGATCCTATATTCCCTTCCTTGATCCATTGTAGCTTAGATCTTATTTTAGTACCTTGTACTTTATAATGGTCTAATTTTTGTAGTCAAGTTCTCTTAACTACAATTAAAATTTGAATATTCTCATTACTATGATAATCATTTAGTTATTTTATAGCATGTTCCAGTTTCTCTTGAATGGATTTTTCTCTATTTTTATGTCTCTATGCCATTCCATTTCCAAAGGACCAAAGGAATTCAAAACACTATGTTAGAATAGAAAACCATCATTGAACCTGAAATTCACCCCATTAAGGTTTAGGAATAGGATTCCAAAATTCCTACTAAAGAAACAACACACTTAGGATTCTTCAAAAGGGAAGTATTAATATTATATTCAAGAGTTGGGAAGAAAGATCAAAATTTTGCAAAAATAAGATATAGAAAATGATAAGAAAATGATCAAATAAGGCAGTTGAATAGATGAATTGAGCATAATTACTAGAAGAAGTCTCCACTTGAAATTATCAGAAATGAAATCTATCCAATCTACATAGCTTCTTATCATCTTTAGGTCTGCAACTATGTCAACCTATTATTGGGAAGGCTATAAATTTTTTATAAATGAAATGAACTACTCCTATTGAATTATGGTAGTAAAATCATCTTTAAAATATTTCATGATTGATTTTAAAATTATTGAACCAATTATGATGTTCATGGTGTTCAACCATGTCAAAATCCATTTTGAGCACCTAATCAACATTAGGCTTACTTCTAGACATCCAATCCTAAAGAGTGGATCTTTCCTTTGGGATATTAAGAGAATATATAGAATAGAAATAAATAATCTATCCATTGATAAAATAAAGAGCTCACATAAAAAAATTATTAGAGGATTAATGAAACCCTTGTAACAACAATCTACTAATAAAAGTAAAAAAAAATCTACAATTGAAGAATCCAAAAAATTATTGTATTTCCTCAAAAAATTAAAATTACCAAATAATATAATGAAATTAGATAACCTTTCTTTATTAGTGAGGGAAAAATAATTAACAAAAGTATGATTTTTTCAACTATCTTAATCCTATGAATTGAGACTAAAAAATCAACCTAAGCTTAAGAAAGGTGTGAGTAGGTCCTAAAGTTTAAGTTGTTAGATAAAGTATCATGTTAACACCAACAACTATGTGAAGGATTCTCACCTTTATCAATGACATATTTATAAATCCAAGGACACATTCATATAATATAGCTCCATTGCTCCCATCTCTATGTTATGTGTGAAAGAAAAATCTCATTCCATAATGTGTATAGATGTTCATCAAGGAATTGATTGCTTAATTTAAATTCTTGTAGGAATAAAACATTAGGCTTCCATTTCAATAAAGTGTCTTTGAATCTACATTTACATTGAGGGATGGAATACTTTCTAACATTCTAAGAGAGTATCTTGCAATTCATGATGTGCCAAATATATTATTATGACCATTTTATGTAAATACCCCAAAATAGGTCATGAGGGTGTAAGGAAGAATGAAGGGGGATTTTTTCTCAACAATAGACTGCTTCAAGATAGTGACTATGTGAAGGAAATAAAGTCTTTCACGAAAATAAACCAGTGGATTCACAAAGGCTTGAGCACCATCGAAAGATGGGAATTGAACACAAAGGGTTGAAAACATTGTTTCAGTTGATAGGAAGAAAAAAGGCTTTGGACAGAAGAAAGAAAGGACTCCTCTAAGAAGACTTGTTGCAGGCTGAGGCCTACCTTCAAAAAGACCCTAAGAATGAAACACTTGGATTTAGGCTCAGATCTGCTAAAGAATCTTTAAGGAACCTCCAAAATTATAAAATTCAAGTGCTCAAAGTAAGAGCCAAGCTCAATTAGCTAGAGAATGGAGACAAATGATCAAATTTTTTCTTCAGATATCTAAAGGAAAAGGGCATCAATGAACATATTGAGGAAGTGAAAGTAGATGGGGTGGTTTTCAAAAATTAGGACACTTTTTCAATTTCTATAAAAATCTGTTCACCTCTGAAAGCAATGGGGTGGATTTCCTTAATGCAAGGAACTTTATTGAAAACATCATCCCAAAAATGCTAGAAGAGGGGGAAGCAGGAGGTCTATGCAAGGAAATCTCAAAAGAAGAAATAAAAAAGGAAATAAACTCTTTACAAAATGACAAAACCCCTAGTGGGGTGATCCCACAATACTGGTTCACAATTTTTGGTCAAACTGGACACTGAAATATATTTTTTTAACTAAATCTTCACTTTCGAGCACCTATAGCAGCTAAACGTTGAGGAATTTGAAGATGATGTAAACTAGTGATTTATGAAATTTTGTCTGTAGATTCTAAATATATTTTTTTCAAAATTTTTGGAATCAGATTGCACTTCATTTTCCATCTCCTTTGAAAACTAGTTTTTTTCAGTAAACAACATTTTTAAGGAGTGACGCTCATCGTATACAACATAAAAAAATTTCCATGAAGGATAAAATTCTATTTTTTTCAAATTTATATTTGTAACTATGATATCTAGTGCTTCCAATTGGTCTCATAGTGTTTTATTGAATATTTTTTCCTTAATCAAGTTCCGAAGTCAAACCAATTACAATTCAGACATAGGTGAACTGTATACAACGAATTTTTTTTTTATGTATTGAAATTCAATTTTTTTTGTTGGATCAAGGACTTCAATATCTAGTGCACTCATATTTGTCAATTTTGTTTTTGATAATCTACTATTTTTCCACTGGTGCAGAACAAAGAGCTTGATTTTCGGTGAAAAACCTATGTGTAATAAAACTAAAAAAGAAAATACATAATAAAACCAAAACATATTAAAATTATATTCATTGGATAGCTTGTTCTGAGGACTACCATCATCCACTTGGTTTTGTGAGGTCTCCTCCATTTTCATCCTCAACCCAAGCTTCGAAGCACAAAATTCTAGACTTTTTTGGTACCTAAGGGGGAGAAGGGGGGAAAAGGGGGATTCAAGAGAACCCCCCTTCCACAAGCCTTCACTCTTGGATTTTTGTTGGGAATGGTGGGCCCCATTATTAAATGGGTTTGCTCGAACCCAAGTTCTAGAGAGCCCTCTTTTGGTTCGCTCGAACCAAATACTTCATCTGAACCCCTAAAAGAATTTTTTTTTGCATGGGTTCATTTTTTTCAACTTTTCCTTCCTTACTTGAATTGTAAATCACTTTTGTGGGTTTACCCAATGTAGATGGGCTGCCAACCAAGTTCTATAAGGTATTTAGTGATTATATTATAGAGGATCTATTCCTGGTGTACAAGGAAGCCTTGGAAAAGGGCTTGCTAGGAAAAATCATAAACAAGGGCATCATAAAGCTACTTTCCAAGGAAGGAGACAAAATGTTGATTAAGAATTGGATACCGATAACCCTGTTGAATGTTTCATACAAAGTTATTGCTAAAATCATGACAAAGAGGCTATAAAATATCCTTCCCAAGTTTATCAACATCACCCAAATAGTGTCTATCAAAGGCAGGTACATGCTTGAGAGCCTTATAACTTGTTAGGAAGGAATGGAGTGGAAAAGGGCCTCCTATCAAGATGTGGAAATGGTACTGCTAGACTTTGAAAAAGCCTATTATAGAGTGGAATGGGCCTTTATTAGGCTAATTTTGGAAGCCTTTGGTTTTCTAAAAAAAAATTGCAACATGGTGGTCACTCTCTTCAGGGATGTGGTGGCACAGGTTGATGTTAATGGCTCCCTCACAAGAGAAATTTCTTTGGAAAGATCAATTAGATAGGGCTTCCCCCTTGCCCCTAATTTTTTTTAATTGCTTTAGATGCTCTACACTATATCCTCAAGGGTCATAATGCTCACCAAGAGTAAAAGGAATCTCTCTAACCAACCAAAGTGATTTTCTTAACATTCAATTTGTAAATGATACTGCTCTTTTTCCTCAATTAAATGAAAGAAATATCTCTAATCGAATGGTAAAACTTGATACATTCTATGTTGCTTATGGAGAAAAAATATCCCTTGCTAAATCAACCATGTTGGGTTGGAAAGAAAAGACCCTAGATTGGTTAACCAAATTCAGGTTGCAATGGGGGGGGCAAAAACAAGTCAGGTATCTAGGCATTCCATTTGTAGTTAGTCAAACCTAAAGGTGATGTGGCTCTAGATCCAAGGAAAAATTGACAAGAAACTTGGTAAATGAAGCATGTAGTATCTTTCTCTAGCATGAAGAATTCAAATATATTAGAAAATACTCTCTTCCTATAGCCTGTACTTTGCATCAGTATGGTTGTTTAGTTGTTATAAAATTGATGAAATTCAAAAATAATTAAGATTATGTCGTTAGATGGTAAATGGAAGAAAAAGAAACATGTCATGAGATGGGAATGGTGTTGCTTGAGTAAAGGAAAAGGAGGGTTGGGTCTAAAGGACCTCAAAATTTAAGGGATAGCCTTGGTAGCCAAGTGGATATTTAAAGCATTAGAAGGGGGAAGCCTTGGAAAGTCCTAGTAAGAAATAACATACAAAGGGAAACACCTAAGCATGAAAAATATTGGTAGGGACTCCCCCTAGGTGATCTCCTTGGAAACTGCCATCTGATTGTTCCTGTGGGTTTGGTGTTCTTCAAGATCATCTAGAAAGCATGTGAAAACACGATAGAGAACATTTTGAACTCTCAGTTTTATTCCAATAATAAATTTTGCATGCACAAGTAAATTTGGTGGAATTTAGCTCACAACGGCAAGCCCCTAGCACTCCTACAGGGTTGTTTGGCCAAGGCTTGGGCCAACAAAGGGAGAAGGAACTTTGATGATATCCTTGAGGAAGGCTCCATAAAAGAATGGATTTAGCTAAGTGCACAATAAAAACTGCCCATGTCAAACTAGAGAATGTACACAATCTTAAAAGAGGCCTATAAGAGCCTTAATTTACCAATCAAATACCTATACAATAGTGAACAATATAAAGATTTAAAATGGAGTGATGAAACTATACTTTCTAAAGTTAATGCCAAAATAGTTACAAAACACTCACTAACCAGTAGGAGACTTTCAATCACTTAAAAAAAGTGTGGAATCTTAGGTTGGAAAAGAATGAATGGACAAAATGTTGAAAAATAACTGGTTACATACAATTGAGCCAAAAAGGGCATGCTTCACAAGGCTTTTAATCATGTAAAGGTTGCCCTCTAGAATAAGCTCCGAGGAAGGGGATCTTTGCAATATTTGCAAGGTACTCAAAATAATCACTCTGTAGACACAAAAATTATCCTGATTGATCCTATACACCTGATCCTAATTTTTCTAACACCAATTCATTTTGAATCATCTCCTCTACTAGTCATTTAATTAAATAATATTTATTTGATTAAATTCATCATATTTCCTCTCTTAATTAAATAAATCAAATTTATCTGATTAAGTCATCATCTTCTATTAATTAAATAAATCATTTTGTTTAATTAATCCTATAGTCCCTCTTTTAATTAAATAATTCATTTTATTTAATTAATCTCTAAATTAATCTCATTTAAATTAAATAAATTCATCTTTATTTGATTTAAAACTAACACCATTCCCTTTAATTAAAAAAATTAAATTTTAATTAATTAAGTCTAAATTCATATTCCTCTCAACTTTTATTTAAATTAATCCAAAAATCTAAATCAAATTCTCACATCAGCTAAACTCCTTTTAAATTAATCAAATCCTGATTAATCTTAATCCTAATCCATCAAATCCTTTAGATTTTGCAACTTGGACAAATAAATCATTTTATTGATTTATTAAATCTTCTATTTTCTCTCAACATAGCATCAATGAGGGAATATTCCTTAAATTCAAAAATCCCTCCAAAAGGATGTGTACATCCAACAAGGCATTAAAGGCCTCTTACATGTCCTTTGCCTTGAGCCAAGTGGCATTAACTTCATTTCTTCTTTCTTCCAACATGTCATTTCCTCAAATTTCAAATTCCACCTAATAAAATTGATTGGCACAATGACCAAAATGTGCTTAGCTCTCATCCCCTAGCATGTTGACAAGTGACATAATGCCATTGGTCCCTTCTTTAATCCCACATTCATCCTATTCTTCAATCTTCCATTCCTCAAATCTATAAATAGAGAGTTTCTCTAATGATTTTGGATCCATTAACTAAGAGCATAATTACTAAAGGCATTTAGCATTTGAGTTCATAGCATTTCATATTTTTTCAATCAATTTAGCTAAGTGACTGGAAAATTTCATCAAGGAAGCACAATCATCATGAAATATCATCACTTTACTTCAAGGAATTGGGAAAGGGCCATTTTCCACATGAAAATGACATTGATTCCCCCATGGGATGTGTGAACTTTATTTCACGAACAGCTAGCCTTTGTGGTTATCTTTCCTTCATGGCTTCACCTTGTCTTTTATTGCTCACAAATTTTTAGCATTGGTCACATGGACTCCTAAAGGAGGTTCCTGCCACTCTGTATCACTTTGTCTCTACCGAGTTCCGTGTGTGTGACATGGGGCTTTCTCTGGCCGTTTCTCGAGCTGGGCCCACTACGCAGTTACTTTTACTCTGTGTCACCCACGTGGCTTCCTCTCGAAGCTTTTCTCTGGGGCATCCATCATTCTTTTGTCAGGCTCCATGTGCTCGATGCATGGTATATTCTTGTGCGATGGTTATCTAGGAGTTGCCGCCTGTGCCATTTGTTCTCTTTTGCTGTCGCATTTTCTTCTTCGATGCCACATGTCCTCTACTACTGCTACATGGCCTTCTTTTCTCTGAAAATGGATTTGTTGGCGCACTGCTGGGCAGTTTTCCTATTTGGTGTCGGCTCAAGGAGATCTGGAACGTCGATGTTTTGTCAAGGAATCTTTCTCAATGTGACTTTCAGGCGGTGACCTGGCTTATTTAAGAAGCTCTTCTTCCCTTTTATTAGGTTGTTGTTGGATAGATGAGAAACTTCTTGAGCACTAGGAATAGCCTTTGTAATATTTTTATTGAGCTTGAAGTTTACAGACTGTGCCAATGAATTCGGCCTTTTCTATTTTTCATCCATTTGATAAGATATTTAGACTATGCTTTTATTTTCCTATATCATATGAATGCCTATTCTTCAGCTTTTGTAATCTTCTATAGCTTAATGAATACAAATCATGTTTGACTCTTCTGTGTTGGACGAAGTTGTATTAGATTATGCTATGCAATTAAAGGATATTCTTATGTTTGAAGTGCTTCTGGATAATCTATTTGATAGACAGTAGTTTATTGTTCGAGCCTTTTCTTTTGGCATTGTGCTGAAGTAGTTTCATTCATTATTTGGTGCATTGCCTTTAGTCTAGATTTTAATATTTCTTGTTATCTTTCTAACCCTTTACCTCCCCCACTAAAAATGAAGAGTTGGCTTCGATGAAATTTGGAGGTCACTTAGCTAAGAACACAATGTTCCCCAGTAGCTAAGTTTCCCATAAGACTGCTACCCCCTACAAAATCTTGCATCAACAGTTCTTTTTCTGGCATGCCCGGTGGGATGCGAACTAGAATGTTCACTTGATATAAGTGTGTATGATCCATTGGCCCATAAGTAGGTCACAAAATACAAAATTCCTAGGCCTACTCGTACCACCATTAGTTTTTGTTCATCTGAGAGTTTAGTAGAGCAGTACTTTACCTCCCCCTTCTCCTCCATATCCTACACCTATGGCCGCTAGAAATTATGTAGCTTGGGATGCTAGTAGTCCTTTAGTAGTGTTGGTACCTCCTGCAGTGTGGGATCCCATTCTGTCCTCTTCTTTAAAAGCTATCCCTAAGTTTTCTAGATATGAATCAAAGACTCCGACGGAGCATTTGCAAGATGTAGCAGATGTATGTTTGGTGCATGGTGTTTCTAACAAAAATGTGGCTCTAAGTTTGCTCACCGCCTCATTCCAAGGAAAGGTGTTGAAATGGTATAGAACTCTTTCAGCTAATACAGTTGCTACTTGGGATGATCTTGGAACCCCATTCTACGAGCATTTTTCAAATGTTGGCGATAGGTCGTCACTATATCATCAGCTGACTAGGATAAAGTGAGCTCCTCATAAGGCTCTGGCCGATTTCAATGCTCATTTTAATTCAACTTGGCAGAGAGTTCCTGTTGGTAGTCGGCCACCTCCAGATTTGGCATTCATGTTCTACTTAAAGTCGATTAATGCTGATATTTCCATGATGCTTTAGGCTTTTGGCATAAATACCACTAATGGTTTGGTTTGGTTGTCACTAGAGAGAACAACCATGATATTTCCATGATATTTCAATACTCTACCTAATTCTTATGGTTTGGCTATCACTAGAGAGAACAATCTTATTACTATTGGAAAGCTAGCACCAAGACCCATCATGCCATTGCTCCCAAAATTTAACATCGCAGAAGTTGACGCAACTTTGACCAGTGCTCTAGGAACTCCTCCCCAGTCTAATGTATCTATACCCAGGAATGATGCCAAGTGTAGCTCCAGTACCTAACCCCTTGACAGTTGAGATGAATGAGATGAGAGAACAAATGTGGACTATGACAAATGAATTGACCACCATGAAGAGGCATCAATATAACTATCAGAAGTCAGCTTACAAATATTATCAAGTTGGAAAAGATTTGTTCCAGTCAAATCAGTGGCAAGATAGATCGCGTAGCAACACCCAAGCCCAATCAAACAATTAGGTTGTTCTTGTAACCTTTCTGATGCAGACTGTCTATCCTAGTTCCAACAAGGAGCTAGTTGTAGGATATAATAACTAGACTGAAGACACTAATTCATGGTGTTTTCCTTGCAACAATGCACACATGCCCTGAAATTGTCTGCGAGGGAATTTGCAACAGAAGATTGCAAAACAACATAGCCAAGGCAATGCACCTGATCTTGGAAACCAGACATATGCCTCCCAGCAAATGGATAATGTAGTCCTTGCCGCTCAAATGCAAGGAATGTCCATGGACCAGGAGTTAGATATAGCTCCAGATCAAGTGCTCTTTTCATGGATGGAAGCAGAGGAATCAACCTTTCTGAATGACATTCATGTAGCTCAAGTGCCTTGAGTGCAATCGGACTATAACACGCATTCAAAGCAGAGACTCACTGGAGAATTCACATCTCTGCCAACTAAGGGTTCACCTATTTCAACGCCCAGTTTGTCGGCAGGCCCATCATCAGTTCCACAAAAGTCTAAGATGGCTACTTCCAGTTCTTTGAATCAACCTCCTCTGAAAGAAAAAGTTCCTATGATCATCCTGGCCGTTGTTAAACAGTTGGATGCACCAGCTATGAAGCAGAAGGAGCAAGAAACCATGACTCATCAGTCACAAATGCAATTCAATGTGGTGGAACAACTAAATAAATCCTTTGCTAATGTTTCCTTGTGGGATATCTTAGCAATTCCAAAGCAAAAGCTATTGTTACAGAAAGCGTTGTCGGGAGAGGAAGATGTGAAGATTCCAAGGCAGCCCAATGAAGAAAAGACATCCATGCCAAACCTGGAAAAAGTGCTAATGAATCAACCAGAAGAAAATATCGAAGTCAAAAAAGAGAGTAAGCCTAAACCTAAGCCTTTCTTTCTAAAACTTATCATTGGTAACAAGTTACTACATAATTGTATGATTTACTCTAGTGCTAGCACCATCGTCATGCCTAAGCAAGTAGCTGATGCTTTGGGGCTAAAATATGAGCCTCTTAACAAGGGAGTTATGTAGCTCGATGGAAATAAGGTTGATACCATTGGGGTAATCAAAGGATTTCCTCTGACATTGTTTTTCTTCCCTAGTATTAATGTGAACCAAGACATCATTCTTATTGATGTCCCTCCTCTATTTGGGATATGTTTATCCTGAGAGTTCACTACAAATGTTTCAGGATATCTAGCACTGGATTGGTCACACTTGATATTGAGAGCTAAGCATGGAGATAAGATGAAACTATTGTCAGAAACTTTGCATTCTGAAGATTTCACCGATGAGGCCCTGATCAATTTTGAAGTGACGCATACTTCAATTACCCGGGAGGAGATGT
This sequence comes from Sequoiadendron giganteum, assembly GCA_007115665.2. NCBI lineage: Eukaryota > Viridiplantae > Streptophyta > Pinopsida > Cupressales > Cupressaceae > Sequoiadendron > Sequoiadendron giganteum. Next base: position 557,899,200 of record CM021107.1, on the reverse strand, counting down.
TCAATGTGGAATTTCTTGAGGAAGAAGAAGCAAGTAGCTCCTGGAAAGAGAGTGAAGAAGCTCTATTGAATGATTTCATAGACATAGATCCTTTTTGAAATTATCATGCAACTGGGCTTGGAGCCTATGTCATACATGAGGAAGGACAAATTATGCCCAAGGTTACTAAAGAGTCTGGAGGTGAGGCAGCCTTAGAGTTATGGAACTTGCACTTTGATGGAGCAACATGGAGAGTCAAAGCTAGAGTAGGAATATGCTCGAATAATGAAGCAGAATATGAAGGCCTTGTCCATGGTTTGATCCTTGTAGAAAAAATTGGCGTAAAGAAGATTAAAGTGTTCAGAGATTTGGAATTGGTGGACAACCAAATCCGAGGGCTTTCTGGTACAAATAATGTTCGTATGTGATCATACCGGCATAGGGTCTAGAATCTTATTGAAGGCTTTGAGGAATTTGAAATTTAGGCTATACTAAGGGAGAAGAACTCTGAAGCTGACTAGATGGCAACTGTTGGGGCTCAGTTTGAGCTAGCTTCCTAGATGTTAAATAATAAACACGCAGTGCGGGTAATTGTATGACCTGTTGTTCTGAATAATGATCAAGACTGGAAAGTGTTTGATAGTAATGCTCATATTGCATCATTTCTCTAGCTATCTAGAGAATTTTCTGACCAATTTCAACCAAAGATCCCCAAAGCCTACAGAGATCAAGTAATCTAGTTGAAATCCAATAAGCTTCCCAAGGGCCTAGTTACTCTAGAGAGTGTTTTTTATTCTGATGATGCAAGAAAAGATAAAAGGAGGCTTGTAGCTGACAAAGGTGACTACACTAATTTGCATGTCGGAGAGGACAGAAAGCTCAAGGTTGGAAAGGGAGTATCTAAGAAGAATAAAGATAGTCTAAAATACTTTTGTGAGGAATATCCGAGTGTAGTAGCCTGGTCATATGATGATATTAAGGGATATGATCTTGGGATTATTCAACATAAAATTGAACTACTGGAAGGAGCGAAGTCGGTTCATCAGAGGCAGAGGCCTATGAACCCAAAGATTGAGTCACTCATGTCACAAGAGTTGAATAAATTAATTGCATCCTGAATAGTGTTTCCAATCAAGCATAGCACTTGGGTGTCTAACCTGATGCTAGTCTAGAAGAAGAATGGTGATATACAAATATGTGTATACTTCCAAGACTTGAACAAGGCATCCCTAAAGGATCATTACCTCTTGCCTTCTATGGAGGTAATTCTACAAACTATTGTTGGTCCTGAAATGTTTTCAATGCTGGATGGTTTTTCTGGGTACAATCAGAGTCGTGTAAAGGAAGAGGACCAACACAAAATAGTATTCACCACTAAGTGGGGAACATATGCATACACTGAAACTCCCTTTGGACTCTCAAATGCTAGAGCCACTTTTCAAAGAGCTATGGATATTTCCTTTAAAGATTTAATACATAAAATTATACTTATCTACCTGGATGACCTGATAGTGTTTTCCAAATCTATCGATGATCACTTTGATCGTCTAGAGCTTGTCTTCTAGAAGTGCCAAGAATTCGGGATTTCTCTAAACCCAAAGAAATGTGTATTTGGGGTTCCTTAAGGGAAGCTATTGGGATATGTTGTCTCAAAGGAAGGCATTGTTATTGATCTGAAAAGAGTTAATGCAATTAGGGAGCTCCCCATACCTATGAACAAGAAAGGGGTGCAATATTTTTTGGTAAAGGTCAATTTCATCAGTCGATTCATTGCAGACTTTGTAGGGATCGTTCGACCAATTACCTTGATGCTGAAAATAGACCGGATTTTCAAGTGGACGATGAAGGCCAGAAAATCATTTGAGCTGATAAAAGAGGTTATTTGTTCAGCCCCTGTATTAATCAACTCAGACCCATCGAAGGACTTTATTATGTATGTTTTTGGTGGTGGAAATACTATTGCAACTATGCTTATGCAGAAGGATGATGAAGATAAAAAGGAATCTCCTATTGCTTTCTACTCGTGCACCTTAAAGTAGTATGAGGTGAAATACAATTTTGTAGAAAAGTAGGCCTTTTCTATTGTGAAAGGGCTTAAGAAGTTTCAACACTTGATATCATGCAATAAGGTGATTGTTTGTGTACCGCATGCTAGTGTGCGAGAATATATTATGGAAGGAGAGATCACCGAGAAAAGAGTTAACTAGATTACCAAGATCCTAGAATATAATATTGAGATTAGGCCTGTCAAGATTGTTAAGGGAAAAGAACTGTGCGAGTACCTCGCTAAAAAATATGAACCAGTGGCTGAGTTCGAAATCTCAGAGCCTATGTTACTAAATGAAGAAAGCTCCGAGGACAGTTGGATAGAGGCTAGGATATCATTTATGCAAACAAGAAGGTATCTGACCAATCTCCTTCCATTTAAGAGACATTTTTATCGATTACAAAATAGTAGTTATGTTCTCTTAGAAGGAGTACTTTTCAAAAAAAATATTAATGGTGTCCTATTAAGATGTGTGAATGAGGAACAAGCCAAAAGAATATTAGATCAATATCACAATGGCCTTGTTGGAGGGCACTTTTTTGCAAGAACTACCACAATTAAAATCATATGTGTTGGTTATTTCTAGCCAACATTATTCAATGACTCATTTTCATTGGTAAAGTCATGCAGTGAGTGTCAATTTTATGTCATAAAAAGGAAGAATGCTGCTATATTGCTAAGACCCATGTTAGTGGAGGAACCTTTTCCTCAATGGGGTCTTGACTTCATTGGTATGATTAACCCTTTTTCATTAGCTGGACATAGGTGGATATTGACAACAACTAATTACTTCACCAGATGGGCAGAGGTAGTGCCATTAAATAATGCAATGGAAATAAAAATTGTTAATTTTCTTGAAGACCTGGTAGCTAGATTTGGCGTGCCAAAAACAATTATTTCCAACAATGCTAAAGCTTTTATTGGCTCTAAGATGAGCCAATTTGCATTAAAATGTGGGGTTTTTCTTGAAAACCTCTTATAATTACTACCCACAAGGGAATGGCCTCACGGAATCCACAAATAAAAACCTCATCAGGTTGATCAAAAGGATATGCTCAGAACACCAGAGGGAGTGGCATAAAAACCTCTGAACAACGTTATGGGTAGATTGTATTATGCCCAAGTAGATATTAAAGACATATCCTTATGAGATAGTGTACGAGAAGGAGGCATTGTTGCCTATTGCTATGGAAATCCCCACTCTCCAACTGCTCAAATCTCTAGAAATTGAGCAAAACGGAGCAATGGAGGTATGATTTTATGAGTTGCTTGAGGTACAGGAGAAGAGAGAGTACGCTCTTAAGGTGATGAACAACCACTAGTAGGTGGTGAAGAAGTGGTTTAATAAAAAGACATTTGACCAAGAGCTACAATGTGGGGACTTGGTGCTCAAGTTCAACGAGCACGGGGCAAAGCCTGACCAACATAGAAAGTTTGATAGTCTCTAGGAAGGGCCTTTTAAAATCGTCCAGTGCAAACAGTCTAACTCTTTCGAGTTAGAAAACATGGAAGGTAATTCCTTGTGTATTCCAGTTAATGTGATACACCTTAAATAGTTTAATTAGTTTTTCTTATGCAGTGCGTTTGTAAATTTGTAAATATGTAATTATTTTTCTTGCTTTAAGTTTTGGGTTTTCTCAGTGCTTTTTGAAAAATGACAACAATATTGCAAGAAATTGAGATACAATAAAATGAGCCAAGATATGAAAAAGATGCATATTATATTAATTTTGGAACATTTACATTATATATGGTGGAGGCTAGTGGCCATGTATCAAAATATACATATATATTCGCTATAAGGGGAAGAGGCTGGCAAAAAGGGAAAAAAAAAGTGGATCATCTTGGTACATTTCTCAATTAGAGGAGGGACTAGCAACAACAGTAACCAAAGGCGCAGGGTGGGGAAACACCATCCTCTCGAAGTCTATGTACCACTGCATGTTTCGAAAGGGTTCAATATGATGTATCTACATCAGGAAGTAGCAGTCGACATGAAACTTGGAGTGATGTTCTTTGTGTGTTTTGAGGTCAAAGCCAAACAAAAAGAGCTTGGTTGGCATAGGTCCTCCATGCACAAGAAATCAACACAAGTTGTGGAAAAAAGGGACCCCATGATCAAATTCGGTGGCCCGCACTACTTGCTCCAATCCTCCAAGGTAGCACCGAGGGAATACTCGTTTGGTTAGCTTCAAAATTTTGCGTTTGGAAATGTTGATGTCCAGAAGCGAAGCGAAAAAGTGAGAGCAGATGTTGGTGTTTACCCTGTATTGGTCCTCTTACTCTACACAGTCTTTTCCTAGGACCAATTTGATCGCATTTACATATAATAGGTTCTTCACACCTATTATGCACTTTAGGCACCTGGACCTAACCTTTCCTAGAAATGCAGCCTGGGTCTTTTTACAAACTAATCTAATTGGCATCTCCATAATTGCTTGCTACTCTAGCTAGATGATGAAATTTCTAAGATAAACTAGGGCCTACTAAGTACGAATGTTGAAAGTAATTGTGATTAGCAAGGTTTCCAAGGGCCCTATTTATAGATTGGTCGGGGTTCGCCCAATGAGGCAAGCTATGATTACGTCAGAGGAAAATGGTGCTATCAAGCCTTGATAATCAGTGTTGGGGCATGTGAAGTGATGTGAATGATCAATTATAGTTGCAACTTGCTCCGTCCGAGTTGCTGAATTAAATGAAAAGAGGCCAGGTGTCAACATGATGAGTTATCGTCCCAATTGAATCAAGGCAAATTTTTTAATAAGGTTGTTGGGTGATGTGCCCAAGTATGATCAAGAAATCAGTAAATGCAAAATAGCTTGCAAAAGATATGGAAAGGCTGTTTCGGTGCGTTGTCCAAGAAAAATCAGGTGCCACCTCATGTGAATTCATGTCCCTTATATGTGAAGAGTATTTTGGCAGGGTGGCAATCTCTTCACATGCACGAAAAAGCTAGTGGTGCATGTAGCAACTAAATGTGAGAGGCTGGCATGTACACTTGCTAATCCATTTTTAATGATAATAAAAAAGTAGGTTAGGTACGTAAAAGGAATTTATTATCAAAGAGTTAAAATGGCTAAGTCATTCGTAAAGAAGAGAAAGTGTTTTCAGAAGCTAAGTCATTTGCAAGGTTTGCGAAGCCTCTTGTGTTTATGAAGAAATGGATGAAATTACAGGAAGTTCAACATAGGCCCTAGTCCTAGAGAGTATTGATGAGAAAATATTGATGGTGCCTTGTGTAAACATATATGACCAAGGGTCTTATGCTACTCCAAGCATCCCAACAAAGCCATCTTGGCCCTTTACCAGTCAAGTGGACAAGAAAACAATTGCCACTATTTCTCCTAGAAATCAAGCCCTAGTATTAGAAGATTGGGATAATGTTTTGGATCCTAAGTTATCTCAAAATCCCAAGAGTTTGAGAGAGGTTGCATGCAAAAAGATGAAGAATATTTCAAACCCTTTCCACAAACATTTATGGAATTGTGGGCTTCCCTAGTACATGGTTCCTCTGGTGCAATATTGTCCAAAAATTGTGGTGACATGCACAAAAAGATTTGATCTTCAAATTGGAGTTATAAGTGGCCCTAATTTGAGGGTAGTTATCAACCCCCAAGCCTTGCAAGATATGCTATGCATCCCATTCCTCTCACTCAAGAATGTTGAAAATTTTGGCATTCAAAGGATGCAAGAATACCAGAGAACGCTTCAGTTGGCACAGTAGTTTTATCACACTGAGACTACTCAATCAATGGATTTTTCAACACCTCCCAGATTCCCAAATACTTTGGGTGCTTTAAAGTCGGGGTCTTCTCCCGTCTGTTCTATGTTGGTGCTGGTTTGTGGGCTAGATACAGATAAGGGGGTCTTCAAATTCCAAATGAGTCTCACCTTTATGCTGAGGAAGAACAACATGCCTCCGCTTATGGAATTCATGAAGGTTATAATTGATGGGATGATCCAATAGCTGCATGAATTCAAGGAAAGTTCTAGATTCAGGTATTCTTCTTTCTTGGTCTACATGATTTTGCATCAGAATCCTGATTATTTCAAGAAATTCATGGCCCTGGCCATTTTCAAAAAAAGTGGTGCAAGAAACCTAGTTTTGACATGGACTCCTGTCTTATCAATTTATTTTTATTATTATGCATTTTTTGACTCTTTCCTAGCTCCAACTCTGCGGGCTTTCGATAGATCTAGGAGCAGCATGTCTATGTGATTGTCACCAAGACAAAAATCATGGTCGAGAGGCTTCCTTCCGCCTTGTGATTGGTTCTTTGGTACGGATTTAACTATGCTCCATATGTAAGGGAACCCTTCTGGCTCCCGCACATTGTTTCCAATAGAGTTTTGGCGCTGGAGGCATTATGGTAGCTATGTAATATTGAGAATGACTACTAGGGAGGAAGGCATTTGAATTCCTATTTGATGCTACCGGTCATGTTCGATTTTGTATCGCTGGTAAAGAAAAGGACCTCGAAGGTTAACACCTCAGAGGTTTTGTACTCTAAGCAAGGTAATCTTGGGCTGGTGGTTATCAATGACACATGGCAATACAACCCAAAAAATAGTTTGTTGGAGGTTGGTATAAAAATTCCACACTAGCCTCGGTCATTCTCAGACCCTCAAAGAAATATTGAAAAGGGGAATTTGAAATTTTATGTAGGCCTTGAATATTTTCCTACTAAAGAGGGTTGACCACTGTGGTTGAACTTTTACCACATTGTGGGGAAGCCCAACCAAAATCATAAGATGAGCCCATACTTGTGTAGCCAGTTTAATAAGCTCAGATGGAAGCCCGAAAAAATTAGAGATTTTTGGACATACAGGTAGGAAGGAGATAAAGACAATAAATGAGATTTTCCAAGAGGTAGAGTTAGACAACCGGTTTGATGAAATCTAGGTTCATGAGCATTCAAATAGTGATAACTCCCCTTAACCTTTGGACTCTGAGAAGTTCTACGACAAAGGAAGTGCTACCATTAAACCCGAAGAGGAGGTAACCCAAAGACCCCCTATTGCTGAAAAAGATCCAAGACATGGGGAAACTGTCAGTGGATAACATGCATAGAAGGAGGACTCTTCAAATACATAGATTTAGAAGCCTTCCAACTCCTCTAAATCGGGTAGGAAGAGGTGAAGGATTTTCGGTCATAGGCCGAAGGTTATTGTGGACCTTGAGGATTCTCCGAAAAAGAAACGATTGTGAACGAGAGAGTCCACTGGAGGGATGGAGTTGCAACATGTAGAAGCAGTGGTATCGGATAAAGGTTTTCAAGAAACTTAGGTATTTTTTCCTCCCTCTTCTCTCTCTACTATGTCTCTAGTCTCCTCTTTGTCTTCCCCTGCTTTTTCATTTGCACCAGCTTTTTGTATTGCTGGATATCCAGGGCAGTCAAATATTTTCCCTCTTGGTTTTCCATTTCCATCCCCTGCTTTTCATTCCACCCCTAGAACACAATTGGTCACCAGTCCTGACCTTATGATCTATCATTTTTCATCCTTGAGGCCCGACCTATCAGTTGGTGCTTCCCCAACCTTACCTCATACCATGTTTCCATCATCTCCGAGTGGCCAGTTTATTCCACCCTTCTCCATGGTAGTTATTATGAGGCCTAGCAAGTCCACCGATGCGTTGAGCACACTTTCCTTCCCACTAGTAGTCTCTCAGGAGTTTCCTTTTGCTAGAAAATTGGGTATTTCTTCCTAGGAAGATTTTTTTGTAGGTGGATGCAAAAAAAGGCACCCGTGCAAGCCGAATTCAAAATAGAAGAGAAAAGGATGTGGGAAGATAGGTAGAGCCTCTTTTACAAACGGTATTCCATGAGAGTCAAAATTCAATGATGTTTGCAAAGATCACCCCCAACATGATAAAATCATTCAAAGAAGTGCTGTCGAGTGACTATTATGTCAACACTGTTGGGCTAAACTTGTAGCAAGCTCGTCTGCAAGGTAATGACCACCGACTTCCTCAAGCTCAGTTGCCAAACAAAGAAAAAGGAGGAGAAATTGAAAGCCCTGAAAGGTAAGGTTGATGTTTGGGCAAACAAGTATAAGACCCAGGAAAATGAGATTAATCACCTATTGGCCGAGAAGAATGCCTTGGAAGGCAAAGTGAGTCAACTTCAAGCTTTGGGCTCGGATCTCGTTCCATCCCTGCGAAATGAAATTGAGTAATACTAGGTCAATGAGGCAACTCTCTGTGCTACTTTGAAGCAGAGAGATGATGGTATGAAGAAGCTCCAACAGAGCACAAATGATGAAGTAAATGAGATGAATGCTACTCTAGAGTCAGAAATTGAAAAGAGGAAACATGTTGAATTGGCCTTGGAAGAGAAAGAGAAGGAAATTTCTACTGTAAGGAGTCAGTTTTCCATTTTGGATGGAAGCTTATCAAAGTTGAGGGTAGACTTGAGTAGCACAGTTGCAGAGTTAGATCTTTTGAGAGCCCAACCTCCTATACCAAAAATGAGATCATTGTGCCAAGGAGTTATACACATCATAGTGGGATAAGGTCAAGGCATTATGCCTTACTTTTCAGCCCACCCTGAATTTTATTGTGCAACCAACCAACCTATGTGGAACAGTTAGCAAAATAATGCAGCGGGTGTAGGAGATGACTTTCGATAAAGTTTCGAAGGCTAGACGATTGTTGGGCAAGCTGTATACAGCTTCTGATGAAGCTCTAAGTGGCGTAGGCATTAAGGATCAGACAACGGTAGCTTTGGGCATAAAAATTCTCATTTCCATGCATGAGGCCATCCAACATGTAGCGAAGTGCAGAGCCAGATTGTATCAAATTACTAGTGGCATGTGGGTGAAATTTTCCCGTTTAACCCAGCGAGGCCTCTCGTCGCCCTTCATCGCAAATTAGGCAGGAGCAGGTGTCAAGCACATAATTGTAAGAATTGAGGAGAAGAAGTAGGACCTCTCTGTTTTCCAATATTTTGATCAGTCTCTAACCACCAAAAATATTGAAGGTATTGTGCATCAGCTAGTGTAACTCTTTTTCTAGCTTGAATTGGAGGGGAAGGTATCTGGCGGATTGCCTTTTAATGAAATCATCGATCTCAAATTGGCACACAAAAATTTGCGAGCCCTCTCTCCATCATCAAATGAGGTCTGGGCCGGCCTACAAGCTGCCCTCTCTCAATTGTGAGTGATAATAGGATGTTGAACCAAGGTTTCTAGGGTTCTTCATTCCGTAGGTGAAATGTCCTTGCGAGTCACCAAACTGTGAACTTTATTTCACGAACTGCTAGCCTTTGTGGTTATCTTTCCTTTGTGACTTCATCATGTATTTTATCTCTCACAAATTTTTGGCATTGGCCACGTGGCCTCTTAATGGAGATTCCTACTACTCCATATCACTTTGCCTCTTTCAAGTTCCATGTCTCTAATGCGTGGCTTTCTCTAGCCATTTCCTGAGTTGGGCCCACTAGGCAGTTACTTTTTCTTACCATCGCTCATGTGGCTTCCTCTCAGAGCTTTTTTTCTAGGGCATCCCTCATTCTTTTGCCAGGCTCCATGTGCTCAATGTGTGGCATATTCTTGTGCATCATTTCTCTGGGAGTTGCCACTTGTGCCATTTGTTCTCTTTTGGTGCCATGTTTTCTTCTTCAATGTTGCGTGTCCTTTGTTGCTACTGCATGGCCTTATTTTCTCTAAAGACAGATTTGATGGTGCATTGTTGGGTGATCTTCCTATTCGATGTCAGCTCGAGGAGATTTGGAATGTCAATGTTTTTCTAGGGCATCTTTCTCAATGTGACTTTTAGGCAGTGGATTGGCTTATTTAAGTAGCTCTTCTTCTCTTTTATTAGGTTGTTGGATAGATGAGAAACTTATCAAGCATTTGGAATAGCCTTTGTTATATTTTTATTTAACTTGAAGTTTACAGACTGTGCCAATGAATTTGACCTTTTTCTATTTTTCATACATTTGATAAGATATTTAGATTGTTCTTATATTTTCCTATAGCATATGAATGCCCGTTCTTCAGCTTTTATAATCTTCTATAGCTTAATAAATATAGATCATGTTTGACTCTTTTGTGTTTTTCGAAGTTATATTAGATTATGCTATGCAATTAAAGGATATTCTTATGTTTGAAGTGCTTTTGGATAATCTATTTGATAGATAGTAGTTTATTGTTTGAGCCTTTACTTTTGACACTGTGCTCAAGTAGTTTCATTCATGATTTGTCCCATCGCCTTTAGTCTAGATTTTAATATTTCCTATTATCTTTCTAACCCTTTACCTCCCCCACTAAAAATGAAGAGCTAGCTTCGATAAAATCCGGAGGTCACTTAGCTAAGTGCACAATGTCCCCTAGGAGCTAAGTTTCCCATAAGACTGTTGTCCCTTGCAAAATCTTGCATCAACAGGATGTTGCTTTGATTGTTTAGAATAATATTTCATAACTTTCATTTGTTAGTTTACCTTGTTTTCTTGTTCGTCACATTCAAATGAATTTCATGGGGAATGTTTAATTTAAATTTTTTCCTTGACTAACATTGTGTTCTTTTGTCATTTTGGTATAGGTCTAAGATACCCATTCACATTTTGGCACTAGAAGGAGGACAGATTTAAAGAAAATTAACATGTTTTTCTAAAAAATTTGTGGTTTTTTATTGAGTTTTTTTTTCTATAGGAAAATTGTGTTGCTGCCAATAAAACTTTGCTACTACTAGCCCAATGGTGCCATATAGTGACACTGGAAAACTCTAAACTATGCCACTGCATCATTCCTGCCAAAGAAATTTGAATTTCAAACTCCAAAGTCTACCATTGCCAAAATAGCACCCCATTTGTGCTCACTATTTTTGTGCAATTCACTGCTATCAGTCCTTAGCAGCACTATATAACATTGTTGACTTTCTTAAACTATGTCGCCTTTATAGATTGCATCATTAGAGTTGGGTAAAAGGCACTCTTTAAATTAATTTCAACATGTGCTTTTTAATTTTGATTGCTTTTTACTTCTAATTGGTTTTTGGCTTTTGTTTCTGTAGTATTTACCAATTTTCGTAGGCTGGCTTGATCAAAAGTGAAGGAAGGAAACAAAGACAAGGGTTTCTTTATGGCATCATCATTTTATTGTATCAAGTGTTTTTAAACACTTTGGGGAGAAATTATAATCCCTTTTCTAAGTACTTTGTCATCTTCGTTCTTTTTAGGGCTCAATAATTTTTGGTTGGGCTTAAAAAGAACAAAACAAAGGGATTAAAAAGAACCATAGGCAACTTACTAGATTTTGTTTTGGACTTAACAATTGAACAAAAAAATCTCACACTTCAAAGTTGGTGCTTAAAAAGAACCCATATTCTTGCTTTTGGATGATTAAAATGAACATGTGTCCTTTATGTTTTGTAATCCCTTATCCAAAGTAATATCATGTAAAAACACACATGCACTTCTCTTGCACCTTACAGTGATCTTGAGAATCAAAAGGATTTCTTTTGTGATATTAAGTTGCATAAGTAATTACCTCCACACTTAAATTTGGACACTTTAAAATTGAAAAAAATCTTGCTAGTGTGAGTGGAGTATATCATGTGTGTTGTCTCTTTGTTTCTCAACAAAGATTGATCAAACTACAGATGTACTTGCTCACTTTTGTTTATCCTTAGAGGGCTTTCCTGGTGGGAAAAAGTAATCACCCCAGGGAATGACCCAACTGGTAACACGCTATAGCCAAGCGACTTCCAACCGATATATAAGTGTGGGTACTTGAGGAAAGTTCAAGTATCACGAGGATTGTTTTGACAAGAAGGGCAGTAATGGTTTCTTTTCGTATGGATGATCCCCCATGAATGGAATACCTATACTAGAACCCTTGTTATAGTAAGCCAAATCCTATCTATTTGTTGATGCAAGAACAATCATTCTGAAGTCGTCCCACATTTTGGCATCTCTTAGTAGAGATGAGAAGCATGCCATGGAAGTTTCATGGGTATTGATGCTTGGATGACTCAAGAAGTGTGTCATGGAGGGGAGCTAGTGTGATCAAACATCAAATCATTTGCTAAGAGTAGGTGTAGCTATATTTATCCAAGTGGGAACTCAACAAATAGTGCCTCTTTCATCCTAGGGTTGTGCATCATTTTGAAATCAGAACACTTTTCTTGGGTCCAAAACACTTGAAAACAAACATTCACCAAATCTTCAAGATTTCAAACTTTTTAGGAGGAGAAAATACCTTTGACAAATCCAAGTTCTCTTTCTTTCCCTAGGGATTTCATCCTTAGAGGCTTCTAAGTATTTGGATTTATATCATAATTTTCTCTTGCTAAAGTCAACTTTAGGAAACTATTTCCTTGATTTCCTTGATTTCCACATAACGGACCTTGTGGGATGAAAAATAAATTAGGACATTAGACATTCAATTTGAAACATAATCAAGAAAGTGTTTGTGGTAAAAAGAACCAAATCTAAGCAAGATAATAGACAATTGAACCTCACATGTGTTTGATCCCATCATTCCCCAAAAAGTCAAAGTTCCCAAACCAAGTCATTGCAAGTTCCTTAGTCCAAAAGCTTGTGAAGAATGTCTTTCAAGACTTCATGAAGTTAGAGAAATGTTGGTTTATAATTTTTACAAGAAAGCTTCAAAGAACAATCCTAATTCGTAGGAATTTTATTGCCAAAAAAATCCAAGTCTCTTTCAATGGTTTGAATTTCTCACATAGGAAGTATAAGAATTTTCTTTAATACCAAGGTCTTGTAGAAAGGAATTCTCTCTAAGTCCAATATAGGATAAAAATCATCATTCTCACCCATCCCTTAAACATCAATCAAATCTCATCTCACCAACAACTCTTAGAATCTTGTAAAAATCCCTCATGCTAGACTTTTGGAAAATCCTTTAAATCAAATAAAAAATCCTTTGTTTGACCAAGTATGTGGGGATGAATCCTTCTTCATATGCTTAGTTAAATTATCAATCTTTGTGAACAAATTTATCCCTTGATAACATCCACCATCTTGGGGTTTATCAATTCATTATCCAAATCCAAATCCAAAAGTCCCAAAGTCTAGTATCCCTTCAAGATTCTTAAGAGTTCAATCATCCATCCCATTAATCTTTCATCAATCTCATCCCCATCCTTTGATCCTTTATCAAACTTGGTTTTCTTCTTTATACCTAAAAGTTGATCCTTCTTTTATGGTGCAAACTCGATCTCAATACAAGAAGAACATGGAAGCCAACAAGGAAACATCTACTTTAAGTGACCTAAGTCAAACCACACTTGAAATCAATCTCATTGGATCTAGAAATCCTCCACCCAATCCTCCTCTATTACCACAAGATCCACAATAGGAAGGTCAAGTGGAAGACATCACCAATAATATATTGGGGATGACTCAATATGAGATCATTGAAATGGTCGAAAATATCGATAATCAAAAAATTGTCAATGCCATGAGAAGACTTAATCCATCACAATACATGCTTGAATTGGAAAAGGAAGGGGCTAAACTCACTTATGATTTTGATGTAAACACTATTATGGAGACACCTCTTGAGGTTATGCCAAAAAATCTTATCCACACTACCATATTTTCAAATCATTGTTAAACCCATCCCCCAACCCCCATCATCCATTGCTCCAACTCAACCAATTGTCAACAAGGGAAGCTCATTGTTGCATGCACTTCAAACACACCCCCTTGTGAACAATCAAGATTTGGATGCAAATACCATACTGGGTCAATCGATCCCATTGAATTTGTTACACCCATATGTTTCGATCACATTTCAATATCCCACCTATTCATCCTCTTTTCACGCAACACCGACATATCCTCTCAACACAAAAACCTCTCTCCCCATGACCTCACAAGGAGAAGGTGGATTATTTGGACCAAGAAAAATCTTTGATCCGTCATCATCATCATCATTTTCCCAAGGGATTACATCACCCATTTTTCCACCACTTCCACCTTTTCCATTAACATCCACACCACCCCTTGGGTTAGGCCTTCCCCCTTTACCAACCATCAATCAAGAAAATTCAAAAAACCCTCCAATCATAAATCAAAACATCATACCAAATCCTCCCATCTTGCCATTGATATCACAACAATAGGTGGCAACCATTCAAGAAACACAAGCAATCAACACGTCATCTACCACCCCCCAAATATCTCAAAACATAGTCTCCCAAGGACCAAGTATATCAATCACATCATCCACAACACAAACCCCAAGTATCAATACAACGAAATCTCTCATCACAACAACAAATACCATTTTGAATCCTCCACCTGTGCCACCAAATAGAAACATGGCCAATCAATCTAGCATCACTTTGCAAGCAGCTCAACAAGCCTACCATTTAAGGAACTTAAGAAATTCCAAACTGAACAAGTTGCACAAGTGACTCAACAAGAAAAGGTACAACAAGCCACATAACAAGCCTAATAGGCAGCCCAAGCACAAACATAGGATTTATTACAACAACAGAAAGCCACACAAGCCATTCAAGTTTCCCAGGATGCACAAGTAGCTCAAGCCGCACAAGCTACATAGACTGCCCAAGCTACACAATCAACCCAACAAGAACATGGACATGATCAAGCTCAAGCCCAATATCAAGCTCATCCAACACAAGAACAAGCTCAATACTAGGCACAACTACAAGAAGCTCAATAACAAGAATATCAACAAGCCCTGTAACAATATCAAGTGCAATAGGAAGCAACCCAACAACTAGCCCAACAACAAGTGTTGTTGGCACAACAACAATAGCAAGCCCAAAAAAAGCCTTGATGGTGCAACAACAATAAGACCAAAAACAAGATTCGTTGGTACAACAACAATTACAAGAATATCAACAAGAGGTTGTTGCACAACAAACCCCCATGAATGCACCACCCAGTCCATAAGTTTCCACACTTGTCATCACTACTCCAACCTAGGACACATTCATTCCACCACCTGACCCACAAAGTGATCTATCCAACCAAATCAAGAGGCTCTCACAATAGGTGTTGGATATCCAATCAAGGAAGACCCCTAAATCACAAGGGAATCTATGCCCTTATTCATTTGACAGGAGCATTGTGATGAAACCATTTCCATAAGGCTTCGAGATCCCAAAATTTGACAAGTACTATAGACTCAGAAACCTTGAAGGTCACATCAGGTACTACCATGTGCATTGCATGAAAGTAGCATATGATGACTCTTAATTAATGAGGCTCTTCCCATGAAGTCTAGCTGGCCCAGCTATGGAATGGTTCTCTCAAATTCCTCTAGGGATCAAGAAATTTCAAGAAATTGTGGATTCCTTTATGTAAAATTATGCATTCAACATGGGTATGGATTTAAGATTGGAGGAATTATTTAGCCTTAAGTAGAATAAGGAAGAATCCTTCACGTCCTTCCTACAAGGATGGTGATCCAAGGCCAACATAAGCAAGTGGGCCATGTGAGAAGAGCGACAAGCTGGGATAATCATTGCAAATCTTGAAGGAAATTTGGCCTTCCATCTTCAAGTCCAATGCATCACCTCCTATGACCAAATCATCCCTAAATCTCTCAACATCGAAAAATCTCTCATCGTATAAGGAGGAACACCTACATATCAAGATAGTCATCCATCGACAAGCTATAATGAAAAACCACGAACATGGGTGAAAAAAAAGAATGTCACCAACGATGGTGTTTTTGATGCTAAGGTTGTGATCAATGCTTCCAAGCCAAACATGCAACAACAAGTGTATCAATAACCTTAGAATAATACTCAAAATACCCCCTGATCAAATACATCTCATCAACAAAACAAAATCTAGGCAATCAATAATGTCAATGAAAAAAGTGGACCGTCTACAAGAAATCGATATCCCCCAAAGAAAAAGTACACACTGCTTGGAGAATCAGTCGAATCTATCATGAAGCAACTCATTGATGTAGAAATTATCACACTCTCATTCATTGATAATTACCAAGAACCTCAAGTCAAGCCACCCAGGGACAACAAGAACTATCTATGTGATTTTCATAAAATCAAGGGACACACAACAGCTGGTTGCATGAGACTTAAAAACTTAATCCAAGACCTCATCGATGACAAGACCATCAAATTTGAGCAACCGAATGGAAACCCAGACCTAAAGATATACATGAATTTGATGTCAGATTGTAACAAGTCAAATAACAATGGAAAAGGAAATAAGTATGGCAACATCAACCACGTCTATGACCATGTTGTCACATCCCTAGATGAATTGGTAAGTGTTGTCCATATCCTCGGGTACAAAGCCAAGTGTGGAGACACCACATGAGGTGGCACAATCACTATCCCTAGGCCATCTACACAAACTCAAGCACCCCCCACAAATTCAAGATCAGTATCTAATGGCTATAATGTATTGGAACAACTCAAGAAGACCCTCGCTAAGATCTCCATCATGGAGCTGCTCAAAATTTCACCTTCTCATAGGGAGATTTTAGAAAAGGCCCTTGTTGAGTCTTTTGTACCCATAGACCTTGATGTGGATCAATTTCAAGATATTGTCAGAAACATCACCATGCCACATCTCCTCTCATTCTCTAAACAAGACCTCCCTGCCTAGCCATCTCACAATCGTGCAATTCATCTAGAAGTCTTCACCCAAAATAATAAAGTCAAACGGGTCTTGGTGGATGGAGGTGTAGGGTTAAATATTTTCTCCCTCAAGCTAATAAAAAATATGGCATTTTTTGAATACATGATTGAGAAGGGAAAAGGCATTACCATCCTGGCATATGATGATTAGGAAAGAGTGTTTTAAGGCATTATTTCACTTCCTATCCAAGTAGTACTAGCCATCATGGACACTACATGTCAAGTCCTCGACCTTGATCTCCCAGATAACATTCTCCTAGGGCACCCATGGATTCATGGGGTGAAAACAGTTTCATCCACATTTCATCAATGTGTTAAGTTTCGCTTTGAAAATCAAGACATTACCATCCATGGTGATCCCAAGCCCTTTTCTTACTATAGAAACATTGAAGCCAAATACTATAAAGTACCACAAGTGCCCAAAAATGATGAAGGCCCTTCAACCCCATATGTGGACCCATCCAGCTTACCATCCACATCCACCTCTAAGATAAAGACACCTTCCATTCCCACCATATCTGATATCAAAGTCATCATCCAAGACAATGGGTGAAGAGATTACAAAATGAAGAAGGGTTCCTTTGTAGTTGGAGAGTTACCACAATCTCCTAGGTCCCATGGATAGACACAACCATCCAATACAACATCTCAAACCTTTAGAGCAGAGCCTTCTCAATTCAAAAGTTGGGGGGATCTAGACTGAGAAGTAGTGGATGAAAGAGATATATCCAATCTTTTGTATCAAGATGAAAGACTTGTACCAACTCTTTCAATGGATGATGCCAACAAAGGACTCCAATTAATGTTGGGCATGGGCTATAATAAGAATGAAAGTCTTGGAAAAAATAGCAGCAACCAATTAGAACCCATCATTGCTGAGAAGTACATGAAAAATCTTGGCCTTGGATGTACCCCTCCAAGTATAACTGTACATGGTAGAAGTCCCCCGTTAAAGTAGTAAAAAATCCCCTTCGATTACCAGTATCTATAGGTTTACCCTTAGATATTTTTTCCTTTGACATAATTGAGGTATGTGAGAGTGATAGTGATGAGGAAAACATTGTTGGCCTACCTATGTTGTTTGAAGATTCCTTCATATTCATGATTTCCATTGTATCCTTTGAGTCAAGCAATCAAACCCATGAGTTAAAACTAGTGTATCCCTAGCTCATAGACTATGACCAACAAGGACCACCAATTTTGGATGCATTCGAAAATGATGAGGTACTCTCAAAATTCATGGGACTGCAAGATAATATACCTTGTGGATATCACAAAGCTGGATTTGACATTGAACTAGACATGCATGATTATTATAGGGAGACGATTGAATCCCTCAGTCACAAAAGTGAAAATTTGAGAATAATCTCTAGGTCTTTAAGTGAAAACCACATTGTGGCACTTTCATACCCAAAAATAGTAAAAAAAAATGATGCATCCAATGGTGAAAACCTCTCTGAGGAATCGAAAGATAGGGGATTCAATTTTCCTCTCAATGATATTCATTAGGATAAGTTAGCAGTCTTAGCAGAGAAGTGCAATTTGGTGAACTTAGGGAAAGAAGCAACGCCACATATAACATTCTATGTAGAATCACTCTTGAATGAACAACAAGAGATCTTAGCTGCATTCCTAAAGGAAAGAAAAGTGAAATTTGCATGGACCTACATCGACATGCCAGGTCTTGATCTGGAAGTTGTGGCTTACCATCTTAAAGTATATCCTGAGGTGAAGCCAGTGAAACAAAAGCTAAGGAAAATGCACCCATAGATTGCATTGTTGGTCAAAATGGAATTGCAGAAACTCCTAGATGTTGGTTTCATATGGCCAATTGACTATTCAAAGTTGGTTTCAAATCTTGTTCTTGTTTCAAAGCCTACTGGGGGCATCCACATCTGCACTAACTTCAGAGATCTAAAAAAAGTGTGTCCAAAGGATGACTTCCCTCTCCCAAACATAGACATGATTGTGGATATGACGGTTGGACATGAAATTATATTGCTAATGGGAAAATTCTTAGGATACAATCAGATCATGATAGCCAAAGAAGATCAACACAAGACAACTTTCACTTGCCCATGGGGAACATACTATTGGAGCATGACACCGTTTGGGCTAAAGAATGCTGAAGCAACCTATCAAAGGGCCATGACTCTCATCTTTCATGACATGATTCACAAATCTATAGAAGACTATGTGGATGAAATATTGGCCAAATGAAGAAAGCAACAAGATCATATATCAACATTGAGCTCCATCATTGATAGGCTAGAAGAATATCAAGTCAGACTAAATCCAAAGAAGTGTGTCTTCGAGGTACAACCAAGAAAGCTCCTAGGGTACATTGCGTCCATGAGAGGAATTAAGATAGATCCTACCAAATTTAAAGCAATCCTCGAGATGGAGGCACCAAGAACATTAAAACAACTCAGAAGCTTACAAGGAAGACTCTAGTCCGTCTGATGATTCATAGCATAGTTAGCAGATAGGGAAATTTGATATTATCATCTACTCCAAGAGGGGTAGCATACAAATGGGATGAGAAATGTGATCAAGCATTCAACAAGATCAAGGAGTACTTGCTCACACCACCAATTCCAAGCAAACCCTTGATGCTATATATTAACAACAACAATAGCCCTTGGTGCTCTCTAAGCACAACATGATGAAAACGGGAAAGAGAGAGCTATTTATTACATCAATAGAACCATGGTGGGACATGAGCTAAATTACACATCTATTGAGAAGGCCTTCTTGGCATTTGTGTTTGCAACACAAAAATTCAAACACTATATGTTGGCACATCAAATAAAACTTATCGCCAAGATAGACCCTCTCAAATATCTACTTTCTAAGGCAACTCTCATAGGGTGAATGGCTAAATGAGTCATGATCCTGATAGAACACAACATTGAGTATGTAGAATGAAATGCCATTAAGGGACAAGAAATTGCAGATCAACTGGCAGAAGCACCGATTTAGTCAGAGAATCTGCTAGTATCAAAATTCCCTAATGAATCCGTCTTCAACATAAACATAGCAGATCACTAGAAAATGTACTTTGATGGATCTTACACACAAAATGGGTTAGGAGCTAGAATATTCTTCATAACACCACAAGGTGATTGCATAACAAAATCGTATAAGCTATCTCTTCCTTGCACAAACAACATTGTAGAATATGACACTCTTGTCATAGGGTTGAGAATTTCCACATAGTGGTAGATCATGGCAGTCAAGGTATATAGAGATTCACATCTTATCATCAACCAAGTCAATGAAAAATAGAAAATGAAGGATGAAAAGTTGACTCCCTATAAGAAATTAGTACAAATCCTCAAAGAGTCCTTCATTGATATCACCTTCAAGTAGATACCAAGAGAAAATAAAAAAGTAGCGGATGCTATGTCAATAATTGGATCACTATTGGATGTCCCATGCAATGTCCCAAAGCAAGAATTCCTTCTAGAGAAGCTTCTCATACTAGCATTTGAGGTACCCAATTCTGAATTTTTGTTTGAATTTATTGGTCCTGGTAACCTGTGGTATCACGACATAAACAATTACATCAGAATAGGAGTCCTCCCTATCGATATCACTCCGAATCTTAAGAAAACCTTTTTCAAAAAGTCAACCCACTTTGTTATCCTAGGTGACACCCTATACAGTAGGAGTATTAAGGGAACCCTATTATGATGCTTAAAATTTGAGGAAGCTCCACCATGCACCAACCTAGGAGCTCCACCTGATTGTTACTCCTTGGCCCTTTTCACAATGGGGGCTCGATCTCATTAGAAAAATCACCCCCACCTCATCTAGTGGACACAAGTTCATCATTACCACCATGGAATACTTCACAAAATGGGTAGAGGCCATACCAATGACCTATATTATAGGAAAGCATATTTCCAAGTTCATCCTGAATTACCTCGTTTACTGCTACAATGTCTCCCAAGCTATTATCTTAGATAATGGGACACCTTTCAAAAACTAGGATGTCTGAGACCTATTCCATAAATTCAACATCCAACATCACTTTTCCACCCCATACTAACCTAGGGTAATGGCCAAGCTAAGGCTACAAATAAAACCATCAGGTTAGAATCCTTAAGAAAATAGTCAATGAAGTTGGTCACGTCTGACATCTGCAGCTAAGCCCTACCCTCTAGGCCTATTGGATGAGTACCCACACACCAATAGGTGCCACCACATTCTCCCTAGCCTATGGATCATAAGCCATCCTCCCCATTGAGATTGAGTTTCCATTCCTCAGGATATCATTGCAAAACCTCATAATAGATGAAGAATATCGGGTGTCATGACTGAACGAGCTAGAACTACTGGATGAGTGGCACATGGATTCCTTAAACCATTTGCAAGTCTACCAAAACCATCTCAAGTGGGGCTACAACAAGAAGATCAAGGGTCAGACCTTCCAAGTCGAAGAGATGGTATTGAAGGAGAATCAAAAGAATGTACCAAATCTAGATAGCAAGGGAAAATTTGAACCCAATTGGTTGAGACCCTTCATCATCACAACAAGCTACAAGTCAGGGGCATATCACCTATCAACACCTAAAGGGGACCCTCTGTAGGAGCCCATGAATAACCCCCATCTCAAAAAATTTTATGCCTAACCTTTTAAGGTATGGAACCAAAAAATCCAAAATATATATATATAAAAAACCCAAAAAAAAAAGAAAAAGATTGAAAATAGTAAAGATAAAAACCATCCTCTAGTGAAAACCACTTCGGTGGCACTTTGGACAAGTACCTTGGTGAAAATTGTTGATGGATGTTTTAGCACTTTATCAACATAGGTAATGCATAACTGCACTACCTCTCTTGAAAGGAAAACTCCAACAACAAGTTGTTGAAAATCACCCCAAGGTCTCTCAGGTGTCAGGTCATTACTTGCTTGGAATGTCTTAGTTGTTTTAAATGTGATCTTGCTAGTAATTACAGGGAAAAATTATAGAAGTTAAGCTGGGAGGAATTGGTTCATTTAATAGATTTCTTAAGATGGGAAGTTTACTGCATGATTGTTGTAGGTTCAAACAACAATCCAAAACTCCTATTTCAG
The DNA here is from genome assembly GCA_007115665.2 of Sequoiadendron giganteum. Lineage (NCBI taxonomy): Eukaryota > Viridiplantae > Streptophyta > Pinopsida > Cupressales > Cupressaceae > Sequoiadendron > Sequoiadendron giganteum. The sequence continues at coordinate 557,877,477 of CM021107.1, read as the reverse complement.
CTTCAGATTTGGTTTTACAATGTGCAATGAACCTTGTTCAAAGTCACTAAAAAAAAGGAAAAAGGCTAGGGAAGAGAAGAGGTTCCTATATCTGAAAGTAGCAATGAATAGTGAAAATGGAGGTTGCTACAGTGGACCAGCCTTCCCAAGACTTAGTTCCACTTAACCACGAAAATCTACAGTATCATGAAACTAGTGTAATCTTCTAAGGACTACAGATTTCAGCTTTTCATTCACCATGAAAATGAATAAAGAGATGAGATTTAAATTCAACAAGATATAAACATTAAACTAACTTTCACTACTGTATTTGACTCCAATTTTTTGATGAAATTTTGTTGGAATATCGATAATCTATTGTTGAAATACCGATGAATCACTGGAATAATTTTCATCGGTAAATTCTCGTCACTTTCCTGACTAGCTTTAATTTTTTGAAATAATGACTCAACTTCGTCACTTGCCGCCACGAAAAAGGGACCTCGGTGTTCATCGGAATATCAATGGAAATTTCATTGATCTAGTGACGAAAAGTAGCCAGAACACAAGTGGCATGCCTTTGCCAAAGTGTCGGATCAAGAACAAAAGTTCATTGAAATTGTGACAAAACGGGCAAGTCATTACGATTAAAGTTTCGTCAAATGTATTGCAAATATCGGTGAAAGATCAAGACTGTTATAGTGATCAAAATTGCCTAAGAAGATATATCGAGAGGACTGACATGTCGTCTCAATGATAAAGATTCATCGACGAGATACTCATCATGTCTCATCGATGAAGCACAAGGGAAGCATATTAGCAAGACATATACCATCAGAGTAAGTTTCGAATGTCTACCTAACCCGCTATGTCACCCGATAATATTACATCGACAGGAGTTTTGGCGACATACTTGAGATCAAAAGAACAACAAAAATAGTTCATCAAAATTGTGATGAAATGGGAAAGTCATTACGATGAAAGTTTCGTTGAAAGTATTGCAAATATCGGTGAAAGATCAAGACTGTTATAGTGATCAAAATTTCCTAAGAAAATATATTAGGAGGACTGGCCTATGGTCTTAGTAATAAAGATTCATTGGTGAGATACTCATCTTGTCTCATTGATGAAGCACGAGGGAAGCATATCGGCAAGACATATACCATCAGAGTAAGTTCTAAATGTCTACCCGACCCACTATGTCACACTGATAATATTACATTGGCAAGAGTCTTGGCGACATACTTGAGATCAAAAGAACAATGACAACAATTCGTCAAAATTGAAACGAAATAGGAAATTCATTATGACGAAAGTTTCGTCGAATGTATTGCATATTCATCGGATGCTTTTGGAGGTTCCTTGAAAGTTCTACAAAACAATGCAATTTAAAAAAACAAAAATATATTCGTTCAAATGTAGGCACATCAGTGAAAGATCAAGACTATTACAGTGATCAAAATTGCCTGAGAAGATATATTAGGAGGACTAGCCTGTGGTCTCAGTGATGAAGTTTCATCAGCGATATACTCATCTTCTCTCATCAATGAAGCACAAGGGAAGCATATCGGAAAGACATATACCATCGGAGTAAGTTTTGAATGTCTACCCAACCCACTATGTCACATCAATAAGATTACATTAGCAGGAGTCTTGGCGACATAATTGAGATCGAAAGAATAATCATTGGGGAGACTCACCACATTGGGGAAATTGCAGAATATCCAAGCGATACATGATCTCTTGCTGATGAATATAATAATGGATTAAAATAATTATTGGGGTGACTTTGGGCGATATTTGATGTATAAGGCATTTCTAAAAGGATGTGTCTTTTCAAGAATTTGATGTATAAGTATCCATTTTTTGATATCAAAAGGAGATAGGCGAATAGGAAAAAAGAATATTGTAGATAATTTTTTTTTGTAATGATGTTTTCATCAAAAAGACTCAGATGCATGCATGAATTTTGATGAATTTAATGAAGATATATGAATTTGTGGTTGAGTCTTTGGTATCAGTTTTCTGTGGAATTATACATTTATTTGATTGTCTCCATTTTGATGCTTTTCTGTTGTTTAAATTGGTATATCAAGTATATATTAGTTTATCCATACACATGTGTTGTATTTGTGTGATGTGATCATTTGGTTCTTTCAAGTAAAGCTTAAATCCTTATAATCAATCAGAGTAACTGGAAAGTATTAATTGGATTAGTAAGAAGAATCAAATAATTAGGGTTGGGCTTTATATAAACCACTACTATCATGACTATTGAAACATGCTTAGGTACTGGGTTCTCTCCCCTAGATTAAATTAAGGAAAACATTATTGTAAACACAATATGTATAGAAGAATATGAACGTAAAAATAAATGGATATTCGCAAAACATATATGTAAATAAAAGTAGTGTGAGTAGAAAATGAATCTAAATTATTCTTAAACAAATAAAATCATACCCAATTGACATTAAGTTATACTTACCTTGTACTCATTGCCATTTTTAATCTTGAAGGTTACTTTGATTACTTCTGTAGAAACTCTCTAGCCATGAGGCAAGAGAAGGTGGGAAAACCAAGTGTATATTAATGACTTCCTGACAATCAAAAAGAAACAAGCAACCAACCAACCATATTAGAAAAAAATAATCTTATGAATTGGTTTTATTTGTTTTAATGGCTAATGGATAGTGGACCTAGTTCTCTTGAATTGAGATACTACTAAGATGTGTTGACTAATGATTTTAGACTACCAATATTCTACTTCAATCTGTATAAGTTAATTTTGTCTTAAATATATTCAAGATAACTCTGCAAAAAAATTCCCCGATATCTTAGAAATTATGCAGATTATTTTGTTAATACATCTCCATTTTGATATTTTCTTTCAAAAATTTATAGAAAGATATGTAATGCCATATTTGAAACTTACATATTTTAATTTTACTAGTTCTATAATTATAGGATATGATTCCAACAATTGTGAAATGCATTAGCAATATGTTTGATAAATGAAGTAAACTATACAATTTGAAGTTGTAAAGCCAAATTCCTTAACCCTTCCCAGCATCCTTCTTGTCTATTCTAAAACATGTGCTTTGGAACAAGGCATGAAAATCCATCTAAGTATAATGAAAAGGATATTTTTGTCAGATATTATATTATAGTAAGTTGAATGAATGTAAGTGGAGAGATTTTTGCATACCTCCAAATGGTACACAATCTCATAGTTAAGTGGAAGCCTCCCATCAATAAAAAGATCCAAATATCCATGTATCTATCTCAATCAAGCCTATAAACCCTTCAGAGCTGTCAAATTTTCCACTAACTTATTATGCACAAAAGTCAAATTTAAGAGACCACTAAAAACAAAAGAAATGGAGCTTTGAAACCAAATCATCACACAACACAATGTTCATAGTGAAAACTTATCATTTTCTTTCATCTTTGAATATTGGTTTGATGCTTCAAATGATGCATTTCTTATATTGAAAAGTGTGTTACCTTATTGAGATTCTCTTTGTTTTGAGAATAGTTTAATATTCTCTACTTAACAAGGCCAACCACGTGAAGGTGGAAGATTATTTGGTCCCTCCCCCCCTTCACATCACTCTCAATTCCCCATACCCATTCATATAACATTAATCATTCGTTCATCCTTTAATAACATATAACATTCATTCATTCATTCATCCTGCATTAATAATGCATAACATTCATTCATTAACATATTCACATTCATTCATTCATCCTAATCGTGCTCAACATGTTGATCACCCTCTACATGCTCTAAAGTTGAAACATGAAAGGTTACATGAATTAATGCACCAAATGAAATTAAAGATGTTTAATTGTATTAATCCATACTGCATTTTGTATATAACATGAATACATCCAGTACCAGAATGCACACCATGGCTTTAATCTGCAAGTTGTGTTCCACCCTTACCAGGCTGCATTCCAATGTCATGTGCAGTATTATCATTGCTTGTCTTTTTAAAACAAATAGGCACATTATTAATTTATGGTGGAAATTAATATTGAATATATTGCACAAGTATTCAATTTTAAATAAACTTTATTGAGTTTATTTACCTGTGTTTTGGATGTAGTGGAAGATTGTGTTTTCCTAGTCAAGACTCTTACGTGTTTAGCTAGGGCTTCATAGCCTTGCTAGAAGGAAATATTTAGGTCCTCTTATGTGGGCACTCTATTGAATTAAGAGCCCTGCATTTTTGCATAAGATCATGAATTTTTCTTCTATAGTATGATAAAACCAAAATTGTTTGCAATTTATTATTTGGTTGTGAAATTTCATTTATTGATACTTACAATTCATGTGGCTAATTTCATATAACCACCAGAACCAAGTTTGTGCTACCCGTGTTTTTCTAGTCTTTCCTTTGTTTCCTTTGATGTGTCGAGCAGCCTATGAAAATTTTGACATATTTTAGATTATGTAAAAAGAAAGAGTAATCAGTATATAATTACATTTTTGATAGTATTACATACCTTCCTTGGCCCGGTGGTGTCTTTCCTTTTTTCTTTTCAACCTTTTCCTTTCCATCCGACACCAATTCCTTCCACTCCCTCTCCAGAATCATGGGGGGATGCTCATACTTTTCGTTCTTCTCTAAATGTGACCTATATTGGTTCCTCAAATACTTTAGATAGGTACCAACTTTCTTAAGGACTTTGGTTTGGTTGAATTTTTTATCACCGAACAACACAACTAAACGGTTAATGAGCTCATCTTTTAAATCTTGATTTTGGGCATTCCACCGTGTATGTATGGTGGGCTCAAAGAGCTCCAATGTAATATCACTTAGATGTTTATAAAAAATATCATTTCCTGCAAAAAGATCATGGGATCATTAGTCTAAAAAGAGTGATCAATAAGTAAATTTCAATTGGATTATATATAATAATAATTAAAACATTTTAAGGTACCTGGGACCTTCTCTATCTTTATGGAAATAGAATCCTTGACCACCAAAAATGTGACCGGTAATTTTATCGTACTAGTAATACGAGAAGATCCAAGAAATGCTGCTAAAATATCACTAGTACTAGTGGCTTTTGCATCCCTAGGTACATGTCCTAGCACATGTTCTGGCATGTGTTCGCTGCTAGAGGGTGCACTACCGGATGCTTGCATGGTATGTGTTGCTAACATTTCAGTTGACAATATAGGTATGGATGATGTGATGTATGCATAGGACGATCAGGTTGGACACTTGTAAGAACCCCTACTCCTTAGGCACCACCTAAAGTACCCTGATCATGGCCAACAATGTCATGAGGAAGAAAAAAGTCCTGTAAAAACAACACATATTTTAGTTCATGACATAAAAGAGTACAAAATATAAAACCATGAATAAAATTATGTTATAATTAAATACCTCATGACAACTTACTTGCAAGTTTTGTGTTCTCTTAGTCAATATTTTAACCCTCTCTTATCTCATCTATTTGAGGCACTATGAATAAAAACTGAAGGATTTCTTCATTTTATTTTTTTGGGTCTTCCTTATCATATCGAGAGTGTTTGTTGGATATTTGATGTCAACATCACATAATAGTGATTGCACCTCCCTATGGATGCTCTGCTCTACTATTGGTGCCTTTCCTTGATCAGCTGACTACAACAAGAATATTAAAAACATTATCAAAATTAACCCAATAAACTCATGAAAGAAACATAATAATAAAACATTTTTCTTGTATCTAGTTTTTACAATTACAATGAGGTAAACCAATCAGGTAGAAGCACCTGAAGATGGATCACGATCTAAGCTCTGGGTTGAAGCCTTCCCCATATGATCAATGTACCGCTGTGACAAAAATTATATATAAAAAAACATTACTGAAATGAAACCAATAGACTTACGAAAAAAACATAATAATAAAATTATATATTGGAGTCATTAATTGGAGGTTGGGTAAAATGGTATATAGTACATACCACCCACATTGTAACTATGTTAGTATCTAAGTGATTCAAATTTTAATTGATTAGCAACTCTTCCCTTGTAGTTATTGATTTTATCTCACATACGAATACATGGTTTCCCTCGTGCACCTTGAATATGCAACTGGGTTGCTTATTTTTTGACCCAGGTCATACTTTTTATAAACCCTGCAATATTCCCTAATGCTTTTGGCCTTCCATAAATGTACATAGCCACTCCTTTATTTTGATCCTTATCTTTTATCTGTATATAATTTGCTGACAGTGCATACCTTTGCATACTTCATGTATATCGAACCAACTGCATCCAATCTTTGTAACTGTAACAGGGTCCGACATACTCCATCAATTTAGTAACTTTTTCATAATAGAAATTTATGCCGTCCATGCAAAATAGGCCCAAACCATGTAATGACGATGGTACTATGCGATATATCCTCTCATTGACACAAAAATCAATGTTTATTGGAGGAAGTTCCTTGGGTACCCATTGTTTCTGTAGATGTTTGTACCTCAAGGGCACCTCAATGTCACCTATGCTCTCATCATCATAAGAACATGACCCCCCTTCACCAAGAAAAAATTCCATGCATTTATGGAATTTTCTTCTAATCTTTTTGACCTCTAGTTGATCTCCCTCTTTTAGACCTACTACATGTCTCACTTTCCTCTTCTCTTCCTGAATTTCCATCGCTTGAGGAAGAAAGATCTAACAAATACCTATTTGGTGGTACCTACACTCATAAGGATGTTGGATGAAGTTCTTTCATGGTGATGTGATCCCAAGGTGACATTATGATTAATCTATCATTTCATCACTAGAATTTGATAGGTTATAAGGTAATCAAGTCTTGATATATTGCAAGTTTTTTTACTATTGTCAAAATGTGTCCATCAAAAATCAAATCTACTTAACGTTTTAACTCCCAAACTTTGTAACAAGTGTTAAATGTGACTATGGTCCACCAATTACACAACCAAGGCCTCAAATATATTCTCTAGCTGTAATCAAAGGAAACTTTCTCTTCATTCAAGTAAATAAACTTGAAGGGAAACACCTACATGACTAAAAATAGCAGAAATTTACATTTAATTTCCATATTTCAAAGTGGTTAACATGGAGGGAGTGTGTACTAGGCCTAGTTAAGTCATCTTAAATCTTCCTATGTATAATTGTTAGGAGACTTTTGGTATGTTTTAAGGTAGGATGAGTGGTCACATCAATGTTCTAGTTCTCTATGACAAGGTTTCAACATCTTCAAATATTGAAATTTAGTGCTCATAGTCATTTGAAACAACATTTTGATTATGTATGATGGTAGGATTTGATAACTTAAAAGCATTGGCTACCCAACAAACTTAAAGTTAAAATAAACTTTTTCATTTTAAGGGGATAGAACTTTCTTTCTTCTTTGCATATTGGTTTGATGATTCAAACGATGAATTTCTTATCCCACTTCTATTGTATTGTATTCTAATCCCATTGAAATTGTTGTAATTATTGGAGGAGTTGATACAAATATTTCATATCAAAAACCACATTCTTGAAGCAATTTTCTTCGTTTTTACTATTTTTTTGAAGTTATTTTGTGTTGTATGGATCCATACAAGCTTGAAATGCTCTAATAGCATTGATGTAGATAAATATATGTGTTCCCTTTCATTTGCATTTGTTTTGAAGTGCTAAATCACTATTTTGTGGGAGAAAACAATCAAATACAGGGACTGCCCTATTTTGCCTATGTAAGGGTTTGAAGGCTTATTAGAAATGACATCCACTAGTCCACCCACTATCTTGGAATTGTAACTCGGTGGATTGGTGTGAAACATGGTATGATAGAGGTTAATTTCATTTAGGGGTCTGTTAAAGCAAGAAACTTGGTATTGAATTGATGCCCTAGGGCTGATAGGGGAAATTTCCTTGTGAATATGTGGTTGTTAAGTTAGGGTTTATCAATTTGATGGATATCTTGGTAGAGTCATGCTGACACTATTTGGTGGTCCAATCTCTACTTTGAAACAAAAATATCTCTAACAAATCTACGAGCTATAATGGGATGGCATTAAAGGAACCTTCATATGAAGGATCTTCTACTGAAGGACCTTTGAATTAAGGTCTTCATTTGAAGGTCCTTCATGCAAAGGTTACTTTATAAAATATTTTGGACATGAAATATTTAAAATAAAAAATATCTTCATTTTAAAGTCTTGACATGGCATCATTTTTGAATGAAGGTTCTTCATTCAAAGGTCATAACGACATCACCTTCAAATGAAGGTTCTTCATTCAACAAGTATTTTATAATTTTGAATGTGTGTTAATAATTTAGGGTTAAGAATAAATCCATTTGAGCCTTTTATAAATGAAAGGACATTTGATGGAATCATATGCCTTGACAAAGTTTTAACTTAATAGTAAGGGAATCATGAGTAGTTTCTTGGGTCCATTCAACAATCTTCGATGCAAGGATTGAGTTGTCTAGAATGTATATAGTATCAAGAAATCCAATTTGTTTACCTGTATGACTATATCTCAAGCAATAGGTTTAATTTTGATTGCAATGATATTGAAAAATATTTGTAATCTAGGTGTTGAGAAGCATAATTGGCCACCATCCTAGGAAAGATTCTTCATTCTGACTTTTAGGTGTTAAAATTTAACAATACCTTGATTGATGAAAGAGCCCAAAGAGCCTTTCTCCATGGTATCCAAGTACACATAGCAGTGGTCTTCTCTTATACAGTTGGACATGATTTAAAGAACTTAGCTAGGAATTATTCATTTAACCTAAGGTTTTCTCATAATTCCATCATTGGAAAAGTATTATAAAATTCTTCTATTATGAAGAATTGGTCTATGTGCCTCTAGTAATCACTATAAATGTTTGTAAGGATAAAATGACTAATTTCATTAGGTAGGAGAGAATAAACTTTGAGTTCTTCAAAGATTATATTCCTCTATTCATAATTTTTAAGGGTTGTGTGTGGAGGAGGTTATCACTAGCAAGAAGGGAGGAGACCTTTCCTTGCATATGTTTGTGGTGGAGGTATTAAAGAATAATTTTATGCCTCTATTTCCATTCATTAGATCTAGCTTAGCCTAGCATATAATTGGGCTCCTTTTCCCCTATAAACTTCCATTTTTCTGAGTTTATGTTATGTAAGTGTAACTCAATTCTATGTTGAAATATAAGAAGTGGAGGAGGCCAAAATGAAATAACCCCCTTTTAGTTGTAGCTTCAAATTTTTTCTTATTCTTTTATGTTTCTAGCAACTTTTTGGACATAAGATTTGAGGTAGGTCATACAACAAAGAATAACATGTTCCCACCAACAACCAACATGTGGGTAGATTATGGGAGTTTTTCCAAGACCTGAGGTTGGTCGATAAAAATGTGAAAGACTAAGCTATTTTATTTTTTCTATCTTATCTTATACCATTTTACAAGAATGGGGGTGCTAATGTATGAGAAGATGTTTGGAAACTAGGCATGAAAATTGTAGGTTAAATAGAATGGGGATGCCAAATTTATAGTACTCATTGTCCCTTGGTTGTCAATTTTCCCTAAGTTCCCTCAACCTCATCCTCGGCGTTGGCATTAACCTTATTTTCACTCATCCATACTCTTCCTCGATGTTGGCATTGACCTTGTTTTCACTCCAAAATACTCGTTAGCACTGGTATTGACCTTGTTTTAGCTCCAAACTCTTCCTCGGTGTTTGTATTGACCTTGTTTTCACTCCTCCAAACTCTTCCTTAGCACTGGTATTGACCTTTCACTTCTGCAATTTGATGAGCTACAACCTATTTTCGTTAGGTTTTAGAGTATGTTCATTAAATTTAAAATTATGGCACCATTTATCTAGATTTTAATATTCTATAGTACAGTTAAGTATATATTAGCTATATTTTACATAACTAGCATACATATATTAAATATTAATATATATAAAATACATCGAGAGTTATCATTATCAAGGTTTCTATTGCACTATAATAATATAATATTATAATAATGTTAATTATTATAATAAATAATAATGCTTATGTTTAATAAATAATTAGTAGTTTTTCTAACTCTTGTTAAATAGCTACCTTAAAAAATTATTACATCTTCATTAACATTCACTTCTAAAGTAATATATGTGATTTCATTATATATTCCATCATTGTTTATTTCAATTACCATATATAAGGCTACACATTAAAATTTAGTGGAATTCCTCCCCAAACGTATAATTTAATGTTTTGATTAATGGTATCTTTGTAAGTATCTGATTTTAGAGATAAAATAATGATCAATGATAGTCTTAGGGTTATGGTTAGGGTAAGAGATAGAATTGGTATTAGGGTTGGGGTTAGCGTTAGGATTAGGATTAGGGTTATAAAGTTAGGGTTAGGGCTTGAAATAGTGTTAGTGCCAAGTTTACAAGTAGAAATAGAGGTAAAATTATTCTTAATTTTAGGGTTGGGGTTATAGTTAGGGTTAGTGTTGAGGTTAGGGTAAGAATTAGAGTTAGGTTTATGGTTAGAATAATATTATTTTAAACGATTTCTAATTCATTCATATAAATAAAACCCTAATAAAAATGATATAATTAAACCAAATCATAACCTTTATTCTAACCCTAACCCATATCCTAATTATAACACAAATATTTATTCAAGAACCCTAACCTAAACCTAGTTCTATCCTAGAATGCTAATTGAAGCTATAATCATGACCCTAACCCTAACCCTAACCCTCTTTAAACAATAACCCCGACCCTAACCCAAGCTTTATTCTATAACCCTTATCATAAATCTAACCCTAACCCTTACCCAAGATTTATTCTAGGAACCTTACCATAACCCTAACCTTAATTGAACCCTACCCCTAAATCTAATTTTAATTAAATCCAAATTTAATCCTAACCCTAACTATAATGATAAGGTTTATTCTATAATTTTAATTTCAAACTTGACCTTAATTGGACCCTAAACCTAACTCTAATGCTTATTAAACCATAAGATTAACTCTAACCTTAATTAAAACCTAACCCTAAGTGAACACTTACCCTAATTGAAATCTAACCTTAAAAATTTAACCATAACCTTAATCTTGGCCCTAACCCTATTTTAAATGTAACTGTAATCCTAAACCTAATACACCCTAAACCTAATCAAACCCTAATCTTAATCCTACACTTTAATTGAATCATAAATTTAATCCTAATACTAAACCTTACCCTAACTGATTCCTAATTTGAACCTAACCCTAACTATAAGTGAACACTTAACATAATTGAAGCCTAACCCTAACTATAACCCTATTCCTAACCCTAAACCCTAATTGAATCATAACTCTAATCTAACCTTAACCCTAACATTAAACCTTACCCTAATTGAACCTTAACCCTAACCTTAACTATAACCCTTATCCTAATTGAACCCTAACCATAAACCCTAATTTAATCATAACTCTAATTGAACCTTATCCCTAACTCTAACACCAAAATTGAACCCTAACCATAAACCTAACCCAAGTTGAACCCTAAATGAGCTCCAATCCCAATCATAATTAAATCTTCATCCTAACCTTTACCCTAACCCTATTAGAATATTAGTCCTAATTGAGCCTTAACCCTAACCTAAGTCTTTCATAGAACCATAATTGAATACATACCCTTTTTGAATTCTAACTCTAACCCTAATTGAAACACAATAGAAACCCTAACCCTTATTGAAAAGTAATCCTTATTGAACTCAAACCCTAACCCTAACCCTAATTTAACCATAACCCTAATTCAGCTCTAATTCTAGCTTTGAACCCTAATTAAATCCTAACCCTAATTGAACCATAATCACTATCCTAATTTAACTCTAATTGTAATTGAATTGTAACCTTAACCCTAACCCAACCTTTATTATTAAACCCTAACCCTACCCTAAATGAACACTTATCCTCATTAAACTTGAACCCGAACCCTAATTGAACCTTAACTTTAACCATAATTGTACCAATAGTCTAACTTTAATTGAACACAAACCCCAATTAAACTATAATCCTAACCCTAACACTAATCCTCATTGAACCCTAATCAAACCCTAACCCTAACTTTCAACCTTACGTAAATCTTAATTCTAATTAAATGTTAACCCTAACCATAACCCTTATTTCAAATCCTAAATCTATTTGAACCTTAACCCCAACCCTAACTTCAAGCTTTATCATTAAGCCTTAACCCAAATTGAACCCTAACCCTAACCCTAACCTTAATTTAAGACTTAACCTAAATAAACTCTATTATAACACTAATATATCCTAAACCTAATTGAATTCTTTCCCTTATACCCTAACTTTGATTGAACCTTAATTGAACCTAATCATAAACTTGATCCTTAGTAAACCCTAATACAAAATGAACACTTATTAAACTCTAACCCTAACCCTAACTAAACATTAACCATAATTGGACTCTAAAAATATTCCTAATTGCACTAACCCTAATTTAACCTTAACCATAGCCCTAATCCTAATTGAATTATAATCTTGACTTTGAACACTATTTTAATCCTAACCCTAACACTAACCCTTATGATAATTGAATCCTAACTATAACCCTAACTCTAATTGAATCTTAACCCTAATTGAACCCCAATCCTAACCCTCTAATTGAATACTAAACCTAACTTTGATTATAACCCTATTTGAATGCCAATTGTAACCCTAACCCCAACCTTTATCATAAAACCATAACACTAATTTCAAACCCTCATGTTAGCTCTAATTGATGCCTAACCCTAATTGAACACTAATTTATAAAAACCCTAATTAAATCCTAACCTTATTTGTACCCTAAACCTAATTGAACTTAGATTGAATTGTAACCCTAATTTTACCTTAAATCTAATCCTAACTCGAACCCTAATTAAACTCTAATCCTAATCCTAACTTTAATGGATGGTTAACCTATTTGAACACTAATTTTACCTAATCCTAATTAAATTCTAACAAAAATTATACCTTAACCCTAACCCTAAATCTAATTAGACTCTAGCCATAATTATACACTAATCATAGCCCTTACCATAGTCATAACCCTAATTATATTCTAACCTTAATCCTAATTAAATTCTAGCCTTAATTGGACCCTAATCCTAAGCCTAATTAAACTCTAACCCTAGATTTTAACATTAATTTAATCCTAACCCTAACATGAACCCTTACACTAATTAAACCATAACTATAACCCTAACTCTAATTGGATCCTAACCCTAAGTGATCCTCATTCCTAACCCTTTAATTGAATACTAAACCTAACTTTGATTGTAATCCTATTTGTACCCTAACTATAACCCTAGCCCCAAGCTTTATCATAGAATCCTCACCCTAACCCTAATTAAATCTTAACCCTGATTGAACACCAACAATAAACTTGACCCTTATTAAACCCTAACCAAATAGATCCATAATTAAACCCTAATACTAACCCTAATTGAACACTATCCATAATTAGACTCTAGCCATAGTCGGAATTAAAATATAACCCTAATGTAATCCTAAACCTAATTTAACTCTAATCCTAACTCTAAACACTATTTTAATCCTAACCCTAATTAGATCCTAACCCTAACACTAACCTCACACTAATTGAACCCTAACTATAATCCTAACTTAAATTTAATTCTAATTGAATCCTAACTCTAATTGAATCTTACACCTAACCTTGATCATAATCCTATTTGAAACCCAACTATAACCCTAACCCCAAGATTTATAATATAATCCTACCCCCAATTGAACCATAAACCAAAGACTAATCCTAGTCCTAACCCTTACCCTAACTCTAATCCTAATTGAACCCTAACCCTAAAACTAATCCTAACCCTATTTGAACCCTAACCATAATTGAATCCTAACACTTACCATAGTTAAACTCTAATTGAACAATAACCTTCACCCTGATTTTATCTTAACCCTAATTCAATCTTAATAGTAACCATAATTCTAACCCTAACCCAAATTGTACCCTAACCTCAAATTTAAGTTAGTAACTCTAATTGAACCCTATACTTGAGCCTAACTATAATCCTAATTGAACTCTAACCCTAATTGAATCATAACCATAATTAAATTGTAGCCCTATTTGAACCATAACCTTAAACCTAAACCTCCATTGAAAATTTGTAACTATAATTGAACCCTAACCCTATCCAAAACCCTCTTTTAACTTCATGTATTCAAATATTTGTGAGGTTTATTTATTTAGTATTTCTTATTGATTAATATTTTAAATCTTTGTTTTTTCTTTTTGATTGATTTATCTTTGTGATCAAATCTCTTATTTATCTTAAATCTTTTTATTTATTTTTTTGATCTTTTAATTTATTTATTTGATCTTTTTAAATTTATTTGAATCTTTGTGATAATTTTTTATTTATCTTTTATCTTTGATTTATTTATTTCATATTTTAATTTATCTATGGTAAAGATTCTCAAATCTTTGTGATTTATATTTTTGTTTGTGATTAATCTCTTTGATTTATTTCTTTGATCTTTTAATTTATATTTTTATGTTCAATTCATTTATTTGACATTTTAATCAAATTTTTGGGATCAAATCTCTAGTTTTCATTTTTGTTTGATTTATTTTTGTGATCAAATATTTGATTTCTCTTTGCAATCAAAAATTATATTTATTCATCTATTTTATCTTTTAGTTTATTCAAATATTTGAATTATTTTTATCTTTGATTTATTTATTTGATCTTTAATTTATCTATGATAAAGGTTTGTAATTTATCTTTTATTTTTCATTTATTTATTTTTTTCTTTAATTTAATTATTTGATCTTTTAATTAACTTAGTTTTAAATCTTTGATTTATTTATTTGATTTTTTAATTTGATTTTTTAATTTATTTTATAATAAATATTTTCAAATATTTGTGATTTATATTTGATTTCTTTTGTGATCAAATCTCTTTGATCGATAATGATATCTCTCGTTGTATTTTCTATGTTTTCACTCCTCCAAACTCTTCGTCGCTATTGGTATTGACCTTGTTTTCACTCCTCCAAGCTCTTGCTCACTGTTGGTATTGACCTTTCACTTCTCCAATTTGATGAGCTACAACCTGGTTTCGTTAGGTTTTAGAATATGTTAATTAAATTTAAAATTATGACGCCATTTAGCTAGGTTTTAATATTCTACAATATAGTTAAGTATATATTAGCAATATTTTACATAATAAATAATATAATTATTTGACTTATAATTATATATTATATTCTTTAACAAACTTATTAAATACATATAAAATTATTATAATTAATAATTAATAATAAGTATATTTTTATATAATACAAAATATAATTAATATAATAGTAATATTAGATTAAATTATATATAATATAATTATATTTATTATTATATAGTAGTATATATAGGCTTTTACCTGATATTTTAGAGGATTTTACCATTACACTACATATGGTTTACCATTAAATGGAAATTGAAACTTGTTTTCCAATGACACAATAGTAGTTTCTAGGCATGAGATTTGTTTAAATCTCAAATCTCACAATATATGTAGCCTATTAGCTAATACAAAGAGAGATAGAAACTAAAAAAATAGAGAATGAGAGAAAGAGATGAACTTAGATAGATAGATAGAGAGAGAGAGAGAGAGAGAGAGAGAGAGAGAGAGAGAGAGAGAGAGAGAGAGAGAGAGAGAGAGAGAGAGAGAGAGAGAGAGGAGGGCTAAAGCAGGTAAAAGATGTACATGCTTGAAATGGGTAGAGATGTTTTAATCTCAGTAGAAAAGGTGCTGAATGTTTAGGGTAAGAGTTGGTAGCCATTTGAATGAGCAGGATCATTGATGATTGAGATCTGCAGTTGCCTAACATCGTGTGATCAAAATTTGTAGGCTAGTTAGTGATCGTGATATCAAGGGGAAGAAGACACATGGATTTCCTTGATGACATAGGAGGTGGTGGGCCATTTTCTATGGTAAAAGTCAATGTTAGATGGATTAAAATGCAATTGTTAGATGATCTAGCCAAAGTGAAGATCAATAGGTGATATTCAAACTTGCATCAAATACGATTAAAGTCATTGGTGGAGCACACAAGCGAGATTTAATGGCAGATGAGACACATTTTGGCATGATTTGATTGAATAAAATGACTATTTTCATGTTTTATTGTCACACAAAGCATTCAAGGAGTTTCATAGAGTAGTTTTAAAGCCGAGGAAGAATTCATGAGCTGTTGTAGTGAATAATTAGGGTTTCTATGAGTAAAAAGCTGTAAGTTAAATTATGCATCTCCTAGTAAAATTTTAGTCCAAATTTAAGGGAATTTGTTGTGTGATTGTTGGGAAATTGTTGAAAATAATTTTAGGGTTATAAGTGAGTTGAAATTTGTCTAAAATTGCAAATTACATATTTTTAATTCTGCATTCTCGAAAAACCTTGGTTTGTTTAAGGTCTACAATACAAGAAAGCCCTAGTTTGTTGAAGATGGCACTGCCAAAGCACCATTTCGACCAAATTGATTACTTGAAAAGAAACTTGTATGATGATTTCCTAGATCAATTTCCATTATCAACAAATGATAGAGGAAAGGGATAGGTCTTAATGCAAAGAAAAACCCTTGGGGAGGGGTTAGTGTATAATTTTTTTAACATAGCTAATGCTAGGGTACCGATGAAGGGTTTGGAATTGTTCAAAGTATGGTTTGGACAAAGAAATTTTCCTCACCCTTTCTCAAATGGTTGGATTTATGAAATGGGGAAATTGGTGGTTCCTAATGTGTTTCTTGATGTGGATTATCTTAGAGTTGTGGCTACAAGATATGATCCTATCACATGGGTTGTCAGGGACAATGATGGAAGGGTTCTGTTGAGTATTAATAGAGAGGAATTTCAACAATTTTTTTATTTGTCTGAGCCCAGTGAATTCTTGGTCCCTATTGAGCTTGAAGAGATGAAGTAGGAGTATGGGAAGATTAAGCCTCTCTTTAGAATTAAGATTCTCCCACCTCATTTGGCAAAGCCAGGAGGTTCAAGAGTTCACATCATCCCTAGTGATTAGGAGCCTTTCAAATTGGATATTTTTGCTAAACACTTCTTGGATACCTTCTATTTAGTATGCCAAATATTGGGATTAATCCCTAATACTATGATGCCCATAGCATTCATGCTCATGGGGGTGTAAATACAACATCCAAATTTCTTTGTAGTTGATGAGTTTGCTTCCTTCATACCTCAGAAAATACATGAAGGGTTAGTGAAACTATAGTAGAATAACACAAGCACCCCTTTTTACTGGTATTCTATGCTAATGCACATTTTTTTGTTCAGGAATTCTTAGTTCTTCTCTAAGTAAATGAAATTGAATTGATTTATCAATGAATAAAGGCTGTCGGTACAAGTTTGGACTATTGACCTTTCATGTAACAAAGAAAGTGCCAACTATGTACAGTTTGAAAACTACTTTAGAGCAAGATTGACATCCAGATTGATGGTGAATTTACCTAGGGTTATTATGGAATTGCATGACTTTCTTAGGCAAAAGGAGAGAAGGCCTGATTTTGAGGATCTACCATAACTGGGGTGATATCATCCCATATCCAGTCAACACTATTTTGAGAGTATATGGATTTCAGGGAGCTCCACACATCTTGCCTTACAATGTGCCACCAACAATTAGATTTGTTGAGGTAATGTGGCAGATTGGATACATTCATGAAGACAACCTCACTGGAAAGGGAAAAAGGACTCTCTTCCTGAATTATATAGTGGTTTCTATTTTTTTTATTACAAAAGGAGGTTGGGTGAATTTTGGCAATTTCTTTGATTTGTAGAATTTAAGTTTTGGTCCTAGGAGGTAGTGTGACCCTGAGGGTTTCTTCGCTCTGTTCAAATAGAGAATAAAGGGAGCTAAATTTGTTCATGAATTCAATTTTCCTAAGGACCTGATCATAAATGAGTTTGATTTAAATAGGAAAGAATTGAATAAAGAAAAATGGGTTGCCTATGATAAGTTGTTGGTAGTTATACACAAGATGGATCCAAGATATGATCCATTGATGGAATTCAATCCTTTCCATAAGAAGATTTATTTTTTGATGAAAGACTTTAGCGAAATTATGGACATTCTAAGGACAAAGAAAATCAATATGGGATTGGATTTTGCTAAACAGGAACAAGTTACAGAGCAATTGGAAGAAAGGCCAACCTACCAGCATCCAAAGGACAAGCCCATCTATAGGAGGGTAAGGGATGGCAATGATGAAGAGGAAGAGAAGGATAGGAAAGGAAAAGAGATAATGGAGCTAGAGGAACCAACAAGATCACATCTCAAGCCACCAGGAGCTATAAAGATAATTGATCTTGATTCATCACCTGATAGGAGTCCCTCACCACCACCATCATCGTTAGCCCCCAAGAGGCAAAGGATTGACCAATCCTAGGGGACTTGATGGATGAAATTATTGTTATTGACCAAGATATACAAATGGGCATGACATCCCCTCCATGACTAGTTGAATTGATCTTATCAGACCAGGACATGAAGGGCCAGTGTGTACAAGATGCAAGAATGGAAGCTCGAAAGGAATTATTAGATGGCGATTCTTTTGTGAAAACACCAACCTTCTTGCAACTGGTATGGAGGATGAAATTGGAAGAGTACCATGGAAAATGCAAGGAATGAAGAGAATAGAGGCCTGATAAGTTAGACTAGGAAAATGATGATGAAGTGAAGGCTAAAGTGATGAATGAGTTCAAGAAAATTACTCTAGAAGAAGGGAGAAAATTGGTTAATCAAGCTGGTGTCTTGATCTTACCTGAGTGGGATATTTCTGATGCAATGGCTTTTAATTGTATTTTTAAATCCAAACATCCCCTCTAGAATTTAAAAGAAGAAGTCAGGGCAACACTACAAGACCCTGCTTTTAGTGAGGAATATGAAACCTTGGCAGTTTGGGCTTTGGCCTCATAAGGAAGAAAGACAAGCATAACCAATATTAACCCAAATTTGAGGGGAGGGTTAATAATAAAAATATCTTCAGAGACTTCAACAATAGAGGCTACAATTTTAACTATGAATGTGGCCAAATTGGCACAAAAGACTGCAAAAAGAGAGGAAGCTGAAAAAAGGAGTTTATTGGAGAAATATAATTTTATGATTGGGGAGTATAATAAGGTGCAACAAAGGAATATTTAGCTACAAACAAAAGTGGAAAGGCTAAGGTACAAGAAGATAGGGGAAACATCAAATTCTCCTATGATTAAATCATTACCATCTACATCAGGGTCACCACTTCCTATTTCCCCCATTGTTTCCACACCAGGATCTCCCAGTTAGACTCCTACCCTTAGTCCCAAATTAGAACTAATTGAGGAGGAATTAGAGTTCTTTTTTAATTCAACAAATAAATAGTTAATGTGGAAAATTAAACAGCTAAAGGAGTCTTTGAATAATAATGAGGAGAGGGAAGCTTTATGGCAAAGGGAAATTGTTACCACTGTTTTGCAACATCTAAATGAAAAGGTTGATGATATATTGTTAAATGTACATTATTCTTATTCTTTATTGGTAGGCACAATAAAGAATTTTGACAGGGATCAAGAGGTAGCAATATCACTAATTGAGAAGTGGATCCCTAGGGTCAATGATTTGGATGTAATGTATAAGGCCTCAAGATTTGATGTTAATAATAGGCCACAATCATTGAGACCTACTCAAGTTTTGGTTAAATCACTGTAAGTTTTTCAAGCCTTCCCAGATGACTTGAGTAGGAAGATGGAGGAATTGGTGAAGAATTTTGATGGTTGGAGTGATACATTGCTGCCTAATATAATTGTTGAGGAGGGTAATACCAGGTCTCTTCAGCAATGGAAGGATCAGGCTAATAGGGTCATCAATGCTCAAATTGTTTTAATTTTTGATGACTTGGATTCTAATCTGCTAGTGAGCTACATGGACAAAATCATCAACACCAGTGCATTTCTTGAGTCTTTTGAACATGAGGAAAACCAAGTGGAAGTTAAGCATACACCCTATAGAGCTAAGGTAGATGAGGTAATCATCTTTAATTGGCCAAGTGATGAAGAATACCAGTGATGGGTGGATACATATTTGACTGAGGAAGAGTAAAAGTAGGAGTAACTACTAATAGTTAATTAATTGACTATTGTAGTCATAACAATTTCAAATTGTATTTTGTGGTGATAGTTTAAAGGAACTTGCTCTTGAAGATTTATTGCCATGCCAAACCATCCTTAACAGGAAAAATGGGAAGAAACAAGAAGATTCTTCAAGCGAATGTCTGTTGTAATTGAATTTTGAAATGTCACAAAGCAGTCCAATTGTTTGGTGAAATGTGTAATTTCTAGCCCGATGCTTGTTTGCTCCTTCATTTTCTATAAGAAGGATTTCAAGGCTAGAAGTATGGGGTTAACAAGTTAGAAATATTTTGGTCGAGAAAGGAGTCATTAGAAAAATGACCATTGAATAGTTGGGCTATAGAGTTAGGAAAATTAGCACCTTTAATAAGGTTCCATGAAATACTATTAGCCAAAATTTATCCAAAGGCTTCCATAAAAAACACATATAAAGTAGGAGCTAAGGGGAAAACATGAAAAATTGAATGAAAACACCCAAAATCCTCAAATTTATGTGCATTCATGGTAATAAAAGTATAACCATCATAACTTTTTTTTGAAAAAATTAAAAAAAAATGAGGAACAAATCCTAGATGACATAACTAGTCCAATTCAACACTAGAGGTAGCAAGAGATTAATGAAATTACCACAAGTTTTAAGTAGAATTAAACTACCATTTTCAAGTACTAATGCTAGTATGAAATTGTGACTAGCTAAATGGAAACAAAATTAGAAAATTGTAACCAAAATTTAAGTGGAAATAATTAAAAGTAACCACACTTTTTCCATGGTTGAACCAATTTAAAAATTCAGCCAAAGGTGATAGTAAGAAAATTAAAATGCACCTATATGAAAAACACATGAATGTTATAAATGCATTATTTCTATAAGGAAACAAACCATATATCTCTTTTTAATGACCAACTTAAAGAATATTGCAAATAGAAACTTGTCCATTGTATAGAACATTGAAAAACTGATAACAAAGAATTAAAAAAACTACTACAAAGACCTAGGATAGACTAGAGGCCCAAAGTAGAAAATTCATCATAAAGCAACTATCCTTTATAGTGATTTTTCACTCATTGATTCCCTAAAGAAAACCTTATCTTGAGCATAATCCATCATAGTCACATATGATCACATCATTCTTGACCATTTGATATCATGAAAAACCTCCAAAATCTAGTATTCGAATAACCCATATCATCGGCAAGGCAAGTTCCATCGGGGTGAAATGAAAAGGTTATACCGAGCATATAGGTCTCACTGATGAAGTTCCATTGGCAAGAAACCTATCTTGTCTCACCGATCAAAGCACAAGGATTTGTATCAGCTAGACCAACACCATTGGAGTAAGATCCCCGAGTCAGCCTGAGTGCATTTGTCTCGCCGATGAAATATCATCACCGAAACACTCATCTTGTCTTGCCGACAAAACAAAGAAATATACTATCACCAAGAAAAACGCTATCAGAATGAGTTCAAAATGTCCTCCCAACCCACTATGTCACGTCGATAAGATTACATCGATAGGAGTCTTGGGGACATACTTGAGATCAAAGGAATAATCATCGGGGAGACTTATAACATCGACAAAATTATTGAATGTCTTAGCAATACACCATGTATTGTTGATGAAGACACAAACAAATCAAGATAGTCATCGGGGTGACATTTATATGAATCAGATGGATAGATTATGTGATATCAGCATAATGTCCCCCCGACAAAAAGAATTTTTAATGAACATTTGTCAAGCCTGAATAAAAGGATCACCCAAAGTTTCAATTGTCTTGCCGATAGAACATTTGATGTGATAGTGGGTGAATTCGAAGATCAACTACACTCGTATTCAAAGCTAGAACATTAATGGTAGTATTACTATAAAATGTGTCAATGATTTCCTGAATTGAGAAAAGTAATTGAAGGTGAATTTTGTAAAGTTAGCAACAAAGGAACAAATGAAGGGCCAAAGGATCTTGCAGTCAAATAATTCTAAATAAACTTATAAGTTCCCTACAATTAAATTTCTAGTTTTGTGATTCATAAAATGGAAAGCACTAGCTCAGGAAAAGAAAAAGGTAGGAAACAAAGTGAGAGTAATAACCCTAGAGGAAAAAATAAAAAAATTGAAGTAGAGAAGGAATCGGGGGTAGCTGGGAGGAAGTTAAACCGAGACTTAATTGATCAATTGCCCGGCTCAAGACCTAAGGCCGGGTGATTTGCACAACTTAGGGTAGAAGTGGAAAAATTAGAGGATAAATGCAAGCATATATGAGACATATGGACCCCAATTAGGGGATATGAGGTGTTTAATTTTCATTACCAACAAAGGAACTGATACAAACCAGTATGCAATCCTTAGAAGTTAAACCTAGGGAAAATAGTCTGCCCCAATGTATTTGTAAATGTAGAATTGGTGAACATGCTAGCTGCATATTATAATCCAAAATGTAAAGTTATTTGTGATCCATTAGGAAAACCATTTATACATGTATCTGAAGTTGTCATCTATGAGGTTTTTAACCTAGAGGGAGTGTGTGATGAAAAAATTGCACCTGGACAGTTGGAAAAGGAATTATGGAGGATGAATACTTTGTACAAGGGTTGGAGGTTGCCACTACATAGTTCTAAGAAAAATGGTGTTTCAATTCCACTTAATGATAGTGATGGTCCCCCGTTCCATGTTGATTTGTTTTAACCCTACCTGAGGTACACATATTTTTCAGTGTGTCAATTGCTGGGAATGAAGGACCCTGAGCACATGTCAATTGTACCCATGGTAATTGTAGTGGACATCCAATGCCACAATTCAAGGTTTTTTTATTATTCTTCACACATCTTTAAAGTACTTGATTCAGGATTGATGACATTAAAAAGTGGAGCTCCTATCTTGCACTTGGATGCTTATTCAATCCTAATACATATGATACTTTATTATGGACAAGAATTGCAGATGTGGCTTGAAAAACTAAGGGTTGTACAATTTGATAAGGAAGGAAGGTTATTACGAGTACAACTTTGGACTGCCACTTGGGATTGCAGATTTGATAATTCTTGTTATCTAAATTTTGAAGAGTTTTTTGTGAAACCACTATATAGATTTTACAATCATTGTTGTGAATACTCATTGTCTGATGAAATAAAAAGGTTTTTAAGGCCTAAGGATTTCAATGGACCTCTCAACCATAATTGGGGAGACTGGTATTGTCTAGAAGATGTGACCATGATAAGAGTATATGGATTTGAAGATGCACCCTTCATTCTGCCCAAGACGGTGCCTGATAGGATTGCATATTTGGAGATTACTAGGAAATTGGAATTTTTAGATGTTATGAATTTGAGCTCTTTCGGAAAGTAGGAATTTATGCCTAGTACATTATGCTTTGGTGATTTCACTGTATTAGCAAGGGATGAATATGACATGGTTCTCAACAAATTTCTGCAATACAACATGAAGAAGGGTCCATTGTGAAAAGGGTTTGATCCAAAAGGGTATATTGATTTTGCCAAAAATAAAATGAACTTGGGAGGAAACAATCACATACCCTATCTGTATGATGACTTGACCAAGAATTTGGAAGCAAAGGAAGTAGAAAAAGTTGTTGATGAGTATAACAAGGGATTGCAAGATACATACCTATTATCTTCCGATGAAGAGGAATCTGGTGATGGTAGGCCTAGCAATACAATTGATTAAATTTCTAGATTGAGAACTCAAGACTACAAATATGTTCCCAGGGAACCAAATGTTGAAGAGAGTGCAGATACTGACACAAGGCAGATAGCATATAAATCATTTGTGTTTGATGATGAATTCATTAAAACCTCAGAATTTAAATTATGTTTTTGCAAATTAAAAGGAAAATCAATAAGGGAATCAATGGAGAATATTACACCAAGTAATGAGGAACAACTACTAAATAACTTAAAATCAAGTGTGGAAGAAGAAATGAAGAGCATGACCCCTGAGAAAGGAAGGAAATTATTAGAAGATATAGGTGTCATGATCTTTCCAGGGTTGGATTTAAACTCTTCTTTGGTTTTTGATAGTTTTCTGAAGAATAGTAATGCCACACATAAACTCACTCCTGAGGGAGTAACAAAGATTTATGTAGGATCTAAGTATAACCCAGATGAGGGATCACTTATGATATGGGCCCTGTATCCTCCACACAAGAAATTTGTTGTAATCGATATTGAAAAGGATTTTGGACATGTAATGAGGTTAAAAGTTGGTGAGGTTGATCCAATAGCTCTAGCAGAAATTGGCATTAATGTGGCCAAACTAAATAAAGCCCAAATCCAAAAGTTAATCAAGGAAAAACAAATGTATAAGATTAATAATGAGAGACTACTTAGAGAAAATGATCACTTGAAGGACATGATGGGAATCACGTTGGGATTCACAAACCAATTGACTCATGGTGAAAGCTCCCAAGCAAGAGACTAGTGGGGAGAATCAAATGAGTACTCACAAGGTAAATGTGATGCAATAACTGCAATAATAAGGAAGAGGCAAACCAATTTAGTGACTTGGTTGAGTAAGCTATGGGGAACACATTAACACAATTTTACTGCACTACAAGAATATAAGAGGATAGATGGAAGGATCTAAGATAAGTTCTAGTAAATAAACCAAAGGGATGCTCTTGATAACATAGCTATTGATACTAGAAACCATTTTATGAAGAAACATAAAGACTTCCATGATGAATTGCAAGGTGATGAGCAGGGGATGATCAATGTCACAAAAAAGGGAGTACCAATGCTATTAGAAGATGGAGGGGAACTAAAGGGAAAATACAGATAGATCAAGGAATGCAAGATGATGCAAACAATTTTGGAGACAACCACAAGAAATGATTTAACAATGGACGGGGCATGTGAACAAAATGAGAAGATGTTCAAAATGGAGATAGCCATAAGGAATGCACTAGAGGATGTTGATACACATGAGTGACTAGCTTGCTGATATTATTTGTCAAACATCTATTTATGGCTTAATAGAGCATAATTTCTAGTTTGTTATTGTTGTTCAGCAAAAGAAATTTTTGAAAGGATGTGCCCTTTCACAATTTTGATATATTTATATTTGTTTCATAATGTAAAACAAATATAGGCAAATAGGAGAAAGATACAGTAGATAGTTTTCAATGAAACTTTCCTTTAAAAGAATCAGATGCATGTATGAATTTCGATGAAGTTAATGAAGATGTTTGAACTTGTGGCTTAATCTTGGTATCAGTTGTTTGTGGAATTATACAGTTATCTAGTTGTCTCCATTTTCATGCTTTTATGTTGTTTAAATTGATATATCAAGCATATATTTAGTTTACCAATACACATTTGTTGTATTTGTGTGATGTGATTATTTGGTTCTTTCAAGTAAATATTAAACCCTTCTAGTCAATCATGGTAACTGAAGAGTATTAATTGGATCAATAAGAAGAATCACATAACTAGGATTGTCATTCTATCTCAAGTAGAGTTTTTCAGTCATTTACTTGCACGTTTATACAAGTTATAAACTACATCTGTGTGCCAAACAGTTTGAATTATTTCCATCATATATTACACTTTTCTAGATCTTCATTAGACTCCATACACCCAACAAGGCACTGGTCTCATGCTTTCATATTTTAGTTTATCCATTTTATTTTTTACATTTGTTAATTGAACATATTCTAATATTACACATACACTTTATTAGGATTATATCTAATCATTGTAAGATTGCCATTGTGAATAGATTGCTATAAAAAAAATCAAGTTTCAATACCAAATGTAGAAATTATTTATTTTCTTTTGTCAAGTTTCATTAACCAATCTATTTAGTGGGATGAATAAAGTTGTGCTATGACCCTTGGTCTCTTTAAAATAATTAGACAATATTAGGAAGATCAGGAAGGGGAGAAAACTAAACTCCTTCAAAATAGGGGAAGTTGTCGGTTTGTTGGTTTTCCTTGTATACTATATACTAGTTCCTCTAGGATAAATAAGTCACTGTAGAAATGAAAGATGTTTGATTATCTACCTAATATTGTTTTGTGTTTTTGAAATGGAAGAGATCTACAACTCTATAGAAATTGCTATATGCTAATGGTCAAATTATTAGACTATTTAGATCATTTTAATTGACTACTACATAATAGTTTATGTGTTGAAACAATTGTTTCCATTCTTTGTATTTTTTACATTGGAATACAAATAATATTTAATTTGATGCCAATATAATTATTTCATAAAGATATTTGTTTGATTTTTCCTTGCTATTTTCATCTTAAAATTTTAAAAAATGTATTCTATAATATATAATTATTTTCAAATTGGGACAAAAAGGATTCTGAGAGATATATTTAATCATAAATATTACAATCATAAATATCATTTAATTTTTATGTTGTAACTTCAGTACTTTTAGTTAAAATAAAAATAACATAAATTTATATATACATATAGTTAAATTGGCAAAGTTGTTTGTCCATTTTATTTTTAACATCTGTTAACTGAACATATTCTAATATTACACATGCACTTTATTATGATTATATCTATTCACTATAAGATTTCCATTGTGAATAGATTGTTGTAAGAAAAATCACATCACTTAAGTTTGATTAGTTCACAAAGGTAGACCCACCTAGGTTTGGCAGTACCTGAAGAGAAGAAGGTTCAAATCATTTGGCCTTGTTTGTTACACTAAAATGTATGAAGAGATTGGAAACCTCTTGAGGTATTCTTACCTGCATTTTTGAGAGCTAATAGCCTCCAAACTCTAAATCCAAAAAAATATTCCACGTGTACACCAAATTCTTGCCAAACCCAAAAACCCTTGTTTTAGACCAAAATCATGAGGGTTTATTGAATGTCCTACTTCAACAACCTCCAAAACCTCAAAACCAAGTCAAACACAACCCATTAGGTCTGTATATGGATAAAAATTCATAAAATCAGATCTCCGATACATATTTTATTGAAACCTAGGCTTGAACCTCTCATTTCACATGCTTTTCCACACAAAAATCTTGAGGACAACAGCTATACCTTCTTTATTTCTCATCTTACACCATATTCGTGCATCCTAAAATTAAAATAGTATCCATCGGGCCTATTACATAAGTGGTGTAAGAGGGTTTGAATGGAAGCCTCACACTTCCATTCTCCGGGTCTCACCTCAGCAATCCCCTGATGTGGATTCTTTCACCACCCAACCTTTAGGCTCTGACTCATCTACAGACACCCCTGGTCCTAGGCCAATCCCTCTTCCAACCTTTGTCAATCCTCTCAACCAACTCTTGCTACTTGAATGCTGTCCTCATTGACCCTTAATCCTTCCTAAAGGCCAATTTCACACCACACACCACTAAGTCTTTGCAGGGATGTCAGCACACGTTATTATGCTTCTTGGATCATCATTCACCCTCATTTCTCCATCGCTTATCACAAACCCTTGGTGGGTTTAAAAATGCTACAAGCCTTGAGCCCCCAATATGGTCTCCTAGCCGAGGAAGATTATGCTACTACTCCCAACTTTTCCAAAGAAACTTGATTCTTTTTCTTGGATTCCTAATCCCTATTCCATCCTTTACAAGATTTCAAAGCCCTATTTTCTTGACTGGCCGTACACATGACTATTCTCCTCGTTTTGCATTCTTTAGGGTTTTCTAACCAATTCTTGGTTATCCAGTAGGACTGTCAAGAAGTTTGTTTGGTTCTCTGAATGTTGGAGTCTCCTCCTTGGGTCCAGGCCTTTGTGGGACCTTCCTCCACACTTCTACCATGGGGTTTACCCTGGAGAAGTCAACCCTGCAAATGAAGTGCCTTTTAGCACTGGTTTTTGACTGTCCTAGTCGGGCACTGTCAAGCCCGCCTAGGAGCAGTTCTTTTTCATTCCTCCTTCCTTCCTAAACATTCCTACACCTACACTACATATGTACAGGGAGTCTAGCTCCATTTCCCAAGCAGCCATACACTGGGTATGGGGGGAAATGAGTCTAGGACTCCATACTGGTCAGTTTTACCAGTCAGGACAGAATCCACAAGAAAACAAAACAATTAATAAACTAAGCACCTGCAAATTACACTTTCACTCTACAAAATACTACACCATACCATAAAGCAAAGAAACTAATGCAATCTAAAACATGCTATAGGTCTGATCGCTCTTGATCAATCAATTACTCAAAAAACACAAAATTTCAACTAACTTTAACACTGTCCTCCATTAGTTTTTTTTTTGAATTTTCAAACATACAAACATTCTCCAAGCCTTCCAACCTTGCACAATGGTCGAGGCCAACCTTAAATAACTCCTCCAAAGCATTTATGCTTGAGCCTTCATAGTCCCAAGCCGGTGATGACATTACAAACCTTATTTGCCAATTTTGCAAACAACAAACCAAACTTACAAAACAAAACTAACCACTAATCTAGAGTTACAAAACACATAACACTAGCTACTGATAGCTCCTGATTGAGCTTTATTTAAGCCAAACTCATAAAGCAATGGTCCACATGACCTTAACATGAGAAAATCAAAAACTCCAAAATTTGCCTATTTCCTAGAGATTTTCCTAGGTGCTTCCTAGAGGTGCTCCTGCACCAATAAGCTACAATAATCACAAAAAGTGTAAGAGACCCTTTATATCATGTTTGGACTACAAAACCCTCAAAAATAGGGTAATTGGGCTGTATGCAAAGAAATGAAGCTTTCTAACTCAAATCAACGCCTTAAACCCTCAAATCAGATTCAAATCAATTCTAACACATATATTCATGAGATGGAATTCATTTCACATCAAAATATGACAGTATGTGACCGTACAATGCTGTAAACTAGGAAAAATATAATTTTTTTGAAGAAAAACACAGATTTTGGAATGTCAAGAGCTTGTATTTTAAATCCTCGACCATCAACAACCTTTACAATGATCATTTTATTCATTTTAAAGGCCTTTACACCTCAACCACTAAGAAACCACCTCTAAAACTGACTTTTTAATCTTTTATGATCACATGAAACATAAAACACACTAATTTCAAGGTTGTTAACATCACTATTGAAATGTTTTGATTTTTTGACCTTTAAAATGTATTGAAACTCCTAGGACACCGCTAAGACCATTATAGTGGCTTGATAATATCCTTATGATTGAAATGACACTAACCTTGCACCCTTTTACATGTAAATTCTCTAATTTTCCTTAAAAAGGCTACAAAACTCTTTAGTGCAAGACTCAAACTCATAACTCAAAACTTCACCTAGAACATGACTAATGGTCTTGAGTGACCCTATTCACAATAAAAAATTCTTGAAACTCCTAAACCAACCTATTGACCTCCCTAATTATCATCACATGATTAAGCATAGAAGATGAGGTGTAGGTGCTCCTGCACCACCACCCCATCCAAAATTTGCTCATATTACAAAAAGCCATAATGTTCATCCAAGATAAGACAATCAAATCCTACCTTATGTTTCCTAGTAATCAAATTGGAGATGATCCTAAAAATTACATTGTGAAGGGTGATTGGTCTAAAAAATCTAAACGACTTTGCAATTATTTCACTACTACGATCAATGTGTCATCTTTCATGAAATTTCCCAAAACACTATTCATTATGATCATATGGAAATTTCTAGGAGAGCTACAATAGTTGTAACATAATGAAATAAAATTAAACATTAAAAAATACATCATGAATTAATTATGTAATGGCATAAAAATTAAAAACATCATGAATTAATTATGTAACCACATAAGTCAAATATAATTCTATCAAGAAATTAATATCAAATAGATAATATAATTGCATAACTCATACATTTCAATTCCATTGATCTTCTTCTTCATCCAACTCTTTGCCTGTATCATCTGATCTAGATTCAACATTGTAAGGATTGGTCATATCATCATCATTGTCATTGATATCAAATTCGATAATGTCATTATCCACATGGATATCATCTTCATGAACATTAACCCCTACATCATCATGATCTAGTTCCTCCTCTTCGACATATTCATCAAGAAAATCATCAACTAACTATTAATCTTGATCATCATCTACATCATCTTTTAGTTCTTCGATATATTCCTCTTCCACCACATTATACTTTATCGAGCTTCCTCTTCGATCATGTCTAACAAAAAATGACCAACCTGGTTTACCTAGAACCTCTGAGTAAAATACCTACTCACATTTTCTTGGAATAACATAGGTCTCATTTCTAGCTTGCTCGATCAACCTTGTATTAACCATGGTAAATCCAATATCATGTTCAATAATAGTTCTTTCAGGATCACTTTCATTCAATCGTAGCCTGTACCATAGGATGACGAACAAAACTAATTTGAAGGACTTAAAGTCACACTCAAGTATATCATCTAAAATCCCATAGTATCAATTTTCTGAGACTTCTGGATGTATGTCACTTCTAGATGAAACCTTAGTCACCTGAAAGACTATAGTTATCCCAAAATCACAAGTTTCCTTTGTTTCATCCAACTTTTTGATTCAAAATTTATGACCATTGCACCACATAGCCTTGTGGTGTTTAACCTGTAATATGTCAAACATGTAAAAATTATTGCAATATCATCAGTTGATAAACATATTTATTCTTGGCCGAATGTAATGCAAAGAAAAATATCTCAACATATATATATATATATATATCAATATAATTGAAAATAATTAAATAATATGGGTGATTAATATATTTATACGAACCTATTTATCTCTTAAACCATATGCTAAATCAATTTCCATTGGTGTAACATTGGATCTCCATTACGATGAGATTCTTTAACCAATGAAGCCACACCTTCCCATGTTAATGCGTGACCAGATTTTTGATATCCTTCAATCCATATTGTCATCCAATCAAGATTTTTTGTGATGTAAAAATTTAGTGCATCGCACTCTCGACCAACTGTATAATTTTTTT
The DNA here is from genome assembly GCA_007115665.2 of Sequoiadendron giganteum. NCBI lineage: Eukaryota > Viridiplantae > Streptophyta > Pinopsida > Cupressales > Cupressaceae > Sequoiadendron > Sequoiadendron giganteum. Next base: position 557,846,415 of record CM021107.1, on the reverse strand, counting down.
TTGAAATTCACAAATGAGGTATAATTAGTTAATTACCACAGTATACGACCTTAATTTATAATTAATGTATATTGAAGATTAATAATTAAATAAAGACGATATACATAAAAAGAAAATGTAAAATGTATTCTAATTAATCTCCATAACCATCTTATAATTACCTCTCACTTTCCTCAATCTACCTTTCCCCATCAGGTACTCCCCTTTGAATTTGTTAATGGATTTGGGATCCCAAATGCGATCTACATGGATCTTTGCTACAAACTTAGGAAGATATTCAGTAATGTACACCATGGTCTAGTATACCATATATCCCTCCACAATAGAATCCCTAGGATGTGCTCTTTTTCTAACCAAAGCCTTCAAAAATTTCAAGTGCCTCTCAACTATCCACATTGACCTTGTGTGTACAGGTCCACACAATTCAATCTCCTCAACTTGGTGTATGAGGTAGTGTTCTTGTGCATTGAAAAATGTTGAAGGTAGACACTATTGCATTTCACAGATTAGACGAGGAATTTTTCTCTTCCAATAATTTATATCTTACTTTTGGATTTATTTAGATGACAACCATCTACAAGTGATTCAAGGCACAAATATATTAACGATATTTAACAAAAATATACAATATATTACATAACAAGTAAAACAAATGACAATTATAAGATCTATACAATGAATTGAACAAATATTGCTACTTACCTCGTGTATTTTCTAAGATCATATATAACTTGCTTGGCATTGTTGTCGAAGTTTTCTAGGAGAGATAGAGGTAGAACATAGTACAACAATTATAAAATGATCTTTTCATTATTTTTCAAAAAGTAGTAAACATAATACACTGAAAAGTACATGCAGTATAAATATATATATATATATATATAATATAGTAGAATAATTACTTTAATGAAGGTATGCCAATCATGCATTTTCATCCTTGACCCAAATTCACCTTTCCTTGTTGTCATATTGTATATGTTCGTAGAAAATCCTATGGGAAATCAAATTTTTCAGATGAATTCTTTTATAGCATTGATTTGTTGCTTCGTTAATAACCAAGGAAGAGCATTTATATTAATTTGGTCTTCATTGATATTTAATTGAATGACATTTTTCATTGCATGATTAGCTTCTTGAATGTCACTACAAATTTTGACAATTTTTTTTTGCCATGCCTTCCATCCAATATTTTCCATAATGTTTATGTTATATTCTTTCCGATATGCATTGTATCAAACAAATGCATAATTTGTAGCTGCTCATAGTAAGGCAACCTAATAAATTAATGCCTTGATGACCTTCATGAAGTGTATAAGTTAAACAAATTAACAATGACAATCATTGTCAATTACAACATGAGTAAACACAACACAATATAAAAATATAAATTCAAAATATATCATATATGATAGATGAAAAATTTCATCCGATATATAACCTTGATGATTAATTCTATTATATTCCAACTTCAATAGGCGAGGTGTCATTCCTTGTGGTTTTGATGTAGTCTCTTCTTTCCCATTGAAAAGATATTTTTTAGTAGTTTGATACTTATGATTTCTATGGAGGAAGTGCCTATACACATCAAACACCTACTTTCCTAAACTTTTTGAACGATTTGATTTCATCTTTGGACCACAAATTGGACATGCAAATTTTCCCTATATTTGAAGAACTACAAATCATATATAATTGGATTAAATATGTCAATTTTAATAATTATATATAATGAATATATTATGTAAAAAACATGCATGACATCTACTTCATTAAATTAACTATCGTAAAATTCATGTAGTCGAACGTTATAAAATACCACAAAAATTTGTTAGCCCTTGGGCATCATGAATTTTCCATACAAGCATTGCATGGAATTGAAATTGTCTTTTTCCTATTGGTCTAGATACATCATACATAGTGATTCCATTCCATAACTTTAGTAACTCATCGATAAGAGGCTCGATATATACATTCATATCTTTAACTTGGTACTTACTTGGTTGAATGAACATAAACATTACATAATTATTATAACCATTTTACTGCAATATATATAAATTAATGTACATGACCATTAAATGAAAAAAATATAAGTCATTATGCAACAAAAAGAAAAATGAGATGCTACTATGTTAAAAAAAATTGATGTAAACAAATACCTGGAATATTCATTTTCAACATTATGTGCTCCTTGATTATTGACATCCATGGAGGAATATTATTGTTGATAACAAAAATAGGCTACACTAAGTAAATAGATCTCAGGTCTCCAAATGGATTGACATCGTCTGCTACCAATGAAAGCTTGAGATACGAGGTTCCTCTTTGAAGTGTGGCCATTTTTCCTGCATGTCCCTAAATGTAGAACCATCCGCAGGCATTTGAAGAACGTCATCTCCACTTCTATTTTGTGCATGGTAATCCATAAATTGCGCTAGGCTTTTGCACCTAAATAATTGTTGCATACATGGAATAATGGGAATATAACGAAGAACCTTGCGAGGCACCTTTTTTATTACTTGATTTGTTCGATATCTACTGATATGACATTCCGGCATTCTGTTGCAAATTCATGTTGTTTATGATATATAATATGATCATTGGGACATTCATCTATTGCTTGATACTCCACTCCAATATCTTTCATAATGCCAAATAAATCTTGGTATAAGCGAGCTAAAATATTTGATGGTGGTAACAAAAATTCACTAATCAATCTACAACAAAAAATATTTTGTTAATATAGAGAATATTAATGGTACATATTTCATCCTTTATTTACTAGTGATGAACTAACAACAATTAAAATAGATGAAAAAAGATGACATATATGACATACCTTAACATCCATGAGATTGCTATGTTGGATAAACCATTCATAACCTTCAATTTCACCAACAACAATATAGCAGAGAGAAGAGTTGTTTGGGAGCCTTCATAAAGGGACTCATATGACTTCTCAAGTACAGGTAAATCATGAACATCATCAAAGTCATCTCGATCAACATGATCAATTGTTCCACTAAATGTGTCATGGATCAATGTATTTGTACCATCATCTTTAACTGTGTTTTCTGGCACATGATCATCTTCTTCCATAGGATCATTAACTTCATCTTTGATATTCACAACTCCATGTTCCTTTTCTTGCAAAACCACATTCTCCATGAAATGATAATCCATATCATTTTCCCTAGGGTGCCCCACCTTTATAATAATGATAGACACAAATTAACCATGATCATGATCAGGTAATTTTTTATAAATATATAAAATGTTAAAATAATATAAACATTTACAAATTCAATCAATATAAACACATATAATTAACAACTTACCAATGGATGATAATCATTCCCCCCTTCAATGTGACCATGCTTCCTACAATGCTTCTCAGCTATTGTGATTAAAAGTCTTCTTGTCTTTAAGCCCTTGCAATTATTGTAAGGAAAATAACATTTCCCAACACCCTTTCTTTTCAATCTAGCCCACAATCTATTAAGTGAATCTTCATTTTGTTTTGGACTAATATTATCTAACATGATTTTTCTTTACCAAGCTTGAATATTTAGATCTTCAAAAAATATCAAACTCACAATCCAATAATTTGTAATCATAGACAGATAAAAAAATCTATTAATTTTGATATTTTACACCAAAAAAAATCAGCATGCAACCACCCTTGCAAAAGAGAAGATAGTTTGAAGTTAATGAACCCAAAAAACACTTTAAAATGCTAATTCTAGAAATTATTAAATTCTAATTTTACTATTATTTCCAACTATTAGACTTCTAAAATCAGAATATTATGCACAACAAAATCTAGAAATGAAATTCTGAAAATGCACAAGTCTAAAAATGAAATCTAATGAGATGTTGCTTTAAAATATGATTTTCAAACCTAGAATTACAAATCTGACTTCACAAATGAATTCTAGAAATAAAATAGTATGGTATAATAAAGAGTTTCATTTGAATTGAACCCCCCTATTATATGCCTTGATAAAGTTAAAAGATCTATGAATTTTATCTACAATATAGCTTGCATAGTCATCAGTCTTTTTCACATCCCTGCTTTGGATATCAATAGGAAAAACCATTAGATTCACTGGCATCTAAGGTCTAAAATCTATTTCTAAAACTTGGCAAAGGGAAAAATACATCTTTATGAAGTAGTCTTCAAAAATATCATAGCTAAATGGCTCAAACTATCAACTATCAAACATTCCTAATTCTCTATTCAACCCTTTAGGCCTGAATCTTGACAACCATTTCACTCTATAGCTATCCCTATGCCTTTGATATTATCTAGTTATGACTCCCAAATCTATTGAAAATTGATCATTAGGGTTAAAACTGAAACCTTGCAAATATAATATTTGTCCAAATCCATCAAGAATTTTTCATCAGTTATAAACAATTCCCTTATAAAGAATTTGTGAAGTCAAGTCTAAAATTTGGAAATGAAATTATGAAAATGCACAAGTCTAAAAATGAAATCTAATGAGATGTTGCTTTAAAATATGATTTTCAAACCTAGAAGTACAAATCTGACTTCACAAATGAATTCTAGAAAAAGACAATGACTACCCTCAACCTGGTGATATCTTCTTGAATTTTTTCTAATTTTTTCCAAGAAAATCATTGCGCAAAACATTGTTGTAATAAATAGTTGAGCTCAGTTTTATTTATGTCAGCCACAATTTAACTTTGCAACTCCATCCAAATTTTGGCAAAAAATCTTTATCAAAATTTTGACACAAAATAAGGTTTGTCGAAATTCCGAAGAACGTCGAGGATAAATTTTTTTAAAAATGAAAATTTCACATTGAATATCACAAGTACTCGATGATACATCTGATTATACAACTTTTGTCAAAAAAAAATTGTTGGATTTTTCAATCAAATGAGTTAGTGTTTGCACAGTTGTATATCATCAATATTCAACCAAAAGTATGAACTAAGAAGAGGTCAACACCATACCAATCTCTAGCGTCAATGGACAACATCTAACTCATCTACTAAATCAAACTAGAACACATAAAACAACAAAGTAAATCTACTCAAACGAACTGACTAAGAGAAGAAGAAGCATCTAACATAAGTTGGAACTCAAAAATCCACCAAATCAATGAATTTATATTAACATTCCAACATCATGTCTTTACAACAACTCAACTCTCATGAAAATGAGAGGAGGGGACCCCTATTTATAGTTTTCAAAAAGAAAAATGAGTGGACAAGATTTAATCTCACTGTGTGGCCAAGATTCACTTTACATTAGGGTTTCACCTACCCCCAAATATATATCAATTTAAAATTACATTTTGTCTTCTAGCCTATTTTTTCCTCTAGTGAGAAACATTGTAGTGCTTTTATCTTTTTGTTGATTTCTTTTTGCTGCAGCTACACTATGAGGAATTCATCCTCAATAGTAGGCTTTCCTGCTTCCTTTTGCAACGTGGCATACTCTATAAATTTCTGAATCATTGCTTGAAGCTTATCCCACTCCATGATGCCAGATTGAAGCACTTGAAAATTCAATTTCCTAGATTGGCTGGTGAGGGTGTCCCAATATTTGTTGCATTTAGTTTTATTTTGCATTACTTGTTCTAACTGGGTGGAGGCACACATAGAAAAACCCATAAAATCTACTGTGAGCTCACTCGCGGTTCCATTTTCCATCTTCTTATGGAAGTAGGGTCTTATCTTCTCTAGATCTAGCTCAACAATGATCACCTCAAAATGTCATTAACTTCAGATAATCCCCATAGGCCACTTGGATTTCCTTGGGCCAGTCAATATCTTGCTCCACTTTGTGGAGCACCCATTCTAAGATATCCCTCCTATGATCAAGGCCCAATTTCCAGTTTTCCACAAGCCAATGATCATCCTCCACTAGAGCAAGCTCCTTTTCTAGTTTTTTCTCAGGCATCTTGAGGATCACCTCAATTTTAGGATATGTAATTCTATATAACTCAGGGAAGTCAGTGCAGAACCTCCTCGTGCCTTCAAGATACCTTTGTACCTCCAAGAACTTGTTTATTATCCTAACAACATCACCAATGCCCATGCTTCCATTGTAGAGGACCTGTTGGATCTAGTCCTCCATGGCCTTTGTCCAACTCTTTCTCTTTTCTAGCATGTTGATGTGCTCTTCTGATAGCAATAATGGGGTAGCCGAGGATGTGGTAGGGAGCTCCTCAGTTGAAGACCATTGTTGAATATAGGCTATTAGATCCACCACCTGTTCCTTTAGCTCATCCTTGGAGGTCTTATCCTTCTTCATTTGATCCACAATGGTGGCAATGGATACCTGAAGATGGTCAATTTTTTTCTCTCTTTTTTTGTCCCTAAGTCAATGGTATAAATGTTGTAGTTGACCCCTTCCTCACTTATGACTGGGGTGGAAATTTGTACCATCCTTGATCCGGATGCATGCATAGTCAGCTGAGATCTGACCTTTGGTTTCTTTTTCATCTTCGTGCTGATCTGGGCTCAAGCCAAGATGGCTTCTAGCATTGCCTTTGGATCTGCTAGAGTTGGGGTCTTCTTTTCCAATTGCTTTTCAAGCCACTTGAGGCATCTAAGTTTTCCCTTTTGGTGATTCATGATCACCTTCCTCTTCACGGGTGTGTTGGATTTGGAATTTCTTTTCACCCGATGTTTCCTATTTTAGCTTTCCCCCTTCTTCTTCATTTGAGTCCTGAATAAATACAATTACTTTCTTTGGGGAGTTAGCAGCTACACGCTCCTTGGAGTTGTCTTATTTTTTAGAATTTTTCTCTTCTTCTTCATGCTCATTCTCTTCACGGTGGTATTCGTACATAATAACCCAGCCAAAATAACCCTGGACACAATAACCCCATCATAATAGCCCAAGGACAAAATAACCCAAGTTCATAATAACCCATGGACAAAATAACCCGTGGTCAAAATAACCCATGGATAGAATAACCCATGGTCATTTTAGATCAAGCTAGTAAACTAGATCATTTTTCCAATTCTTACGCCAAATTTTTTCTCCAATTTGCACTGCTATCTCTTCATGTGCCCAGATGACCTTAATTTTTCTTTCCCTTTCTCTATATTCTTACGAGGACATTCTATCCATGGGTTATTTTGACCACTAGTTATTTTGGCTTGGGTTATTATGACCCTAGGTTATTTTGTCTTTGGGTTATTGTGACTAGGTTATTCTGTCCAAGGTTATTTTGGTCGGGTTATTATGTCCTATGACCCTTTTTGGTGTTCCATCTTTGAGCTTTTTATTATTTCAACCTCTTCTTTAGGCTTGTCTTCTTCTTTCTTCTCTTCCTCTCCCTCTTCTTGTTCTTTTGGAGGAGGCATATCTTCATCATTTTTGGGCCCTTGATCATGTTCCCCTATTGGAGGTTCAATGTCCTCCATTTCCTTATCAGTATTCCTTTCTTTTGTGGTAGGCTGCTTCTTGACCTCCTCTCCAACATCCTTGAGTTTTTGGGCTATCTCTTCCTTGAGATCCTGTTCAATGGTTTCCACAATGCACTTAGTTCTTGGATCTTCATCATCGTCCTTAGAGGATTGCACTTCCTCATCCTCATGGACTACCTCATCAATCACAAGGTCTTGATATATGGGATGCTCATGGTATTCATGTGCTTCTTCTTCCATTTTACTTCTTGCTTCCTTTTGTTTCCTGTCCAACTCCTCAAATATTTTCATCGTCACTTCCATCAAAGGATACTCAATAGGAGGAGAAGGGATGAGAAGACTAGTTATAGCATGAGCAAGGGTGGCCTGCACTATAGGGTTTGCAAATATTCTCAAAGGCTTTGATGGCATATTCTACATGTATTTGGTGAAAGCTTCTAGAAGGGAAAGAGTGGGAATTGTGGTTGTTGCCATGGTAGTGGGAAGAGATAATGATGGAGACATGGATGAGGAAGAGAATGGGGAGGTGGTGGTAGATGAGGAATCTCCCACAGGAGAAGTAGAGGCAAGGTGGATTGAAATGTCCAACATGGGTGGAGAGGTGGCAACTATTTCCTATGAAACGGGAAGAGGAGTAGCAGTAGTAGCAACAATTATAGCTAGGGAAGCAAGCGTAATAGGTGGAGACTTTGGTTTTTCAACCCCTTTTTCCTCTCCTTCATGGAGTAGGTCATCCTAAATGGTGGGCATCACTATAAAACCGCTCAATTTCTTTGATTTATTGGAGGTTCTAGACACTGAAGCCTTCCCCAAAGACTCTTTAGATTTGGGTAGGTGTTCAACCACTTCTTTTCTTTTCTTTGACCATGTATTGGGGGGAGACATTGAAGTCTCTCCCACTAGGGAACAGTTAGTTTCACCCTCATGTGGATCCTTGGGCTCTACGTATGTTAGTACTACTCCTTGTAGCTTTAATTGGGAAATCTACCCATCAATCCATTATCTTGTTCTTGCCTCAATAGGATTTGTTAGAATGTTGATTTCATTGATATCCTCTTCATTCCATTCAATCAATGACAATGGTAGGTTGGCAACAATGCCATACCTTGGATCCATTACCATGCCTTCTTCCTCAACCACTTGTTCTGGCACAAGAAACAATTTTACTACCTTGATGAAGTATGTAGTCATGCACATGTATTGTCCCATATGCACCTACTTTTCATCTTTGCAATTAGCCCAAAATTCTTCAACATTATATAGGTAGGCATATTCTAATCAAACCATCTTCTTGAGTTTACATTATTGATCTATTTGCAGTTGGGTAGTATGGAATTTTAGGTTATATTCATTTAGCTCCTTGTCCAAATACTCTACACATTGGGATGTGTGGAGCTCGTATAGTCCTTGACCAAAGGAGAGGGGATAAGGAACCCTCATTCAATGCTTGTTGCTCAAGAGGGTGTGTGCTCACTATAGCTATTGAGAGAGTTCGAGCAATATTGGCCATCCATTTGGGTACCAGGGTAGCTTGTATGGTTTATCAAAGAAAACCTTGCCTCAGATGTAGGTGAATTTTGAAAATTGTATAAAAAGAAAGCTAAACTGGTGAATGAAGGTATTGGCACTCTATGAGACTCTCCTTTTAGGTGACCGCCAAGCATTCTGATAATGTGGCCTATGAAGGCATCATTAACTTTGTAGTAGTCCCTCTTGAAGTTTTTGTATTAGAGTTGAGGGTACTTGTCATACACCTTTAGTACCCTTTCTAGAGTTGGATTTGGTGCCACAAATAATCCCCTATATTGGGTTTGGTCGACAAGCAAGTAGACTAGGTATGATGTCATATAGAACTTGGAGGTTTTCTTTACTGCCACAAACTGCTCATGCAAGCAGTCACTAATCATTCCAACCCATTAAAAATAGGTGTCTCCTCAGATGATCTCCTCAATGAAATAGAATATCCAGTACTGGAAGAAAGCCACAATTGGAAGGCCCATAACTCTACTCAGAAGTGTTACTAAGTCATGGTAATCTTCTTAAAAGTCACTTCAGAAGAGCTCTTGGGGCACTTTATTAGCCCTTCCCCTCTTTCCTTTAGCCAATATTGATTGATTAACTTCTTACACTTGAGGGGATTAGCATCCCACATCTGCTTACCATATTCTTTAGATGTTTGTTCCATCTCACTGAAGGTAGGGATGCGAAAGGTCCTCCCTATTGACTTAGCAGACAGGTCAGCCAACACATTTCCATCTTTCTCCACTATTTTCTTGGTCTATTCTTGGTATGCCTCCTTGCAAGCCATTACAAGTTCAGGGGCTATGAGAGCCAATGGGAATCTTGTAGCCTTAGCCAATCCACTACTTCAGATTCTTTTGGAATTTTTTGTTGTAGGGTGGAGTTTGACCCTCTGTTTAAACTCATCAATGTTGATGTGTCCTAGATTGGTGTCTAAGATCTCCTTCCAGTCAGTGGTGACCTTTGAGTTGAGGGGTTCCCTCTAGAACTTGTATCTCATTTGATATTTATCCTCTTTTCCTCTAGGTTCTTTGGTGATCTTCTTCCCTTTGTCTTTCTATGCGGCCACCCCCAAGGATCTAGCAGCTGGTTCCATATATCCTACAACCAAAGGAGCAACAAATGATTCAAGCATAATAATATGAGGAACATTAGCCAAAATTCTGCAAAACAACATTAGATCAAAAAAATCATCTTTGTCTTTCGTTTGGAAAAAAATGGGAAATGTGGGCTTAGGGGCACAAAATTCCCTGGGCTGATAGCTGTTTTAGAGGCTCTATCATTGAAACAATGCTGGAAAGGAAGCATCTCACAAGAGGCATCTCGCAATGCAGGATCCATGGGGTCAGAGAATGGTAGTCACTTCATGTTTGAACTCTAAGGGCACAGGTCAGAGGATGCGGAAGGATGCCAGATGTCCATCGTTCAAAACAACACTAGTGGGATGGAAGTCTATCAGTAGAGGGTTGCATAGTCGGGTCGATAGGAGGCAATCAACCATCATTCTTCATTTGATCTTACTTTGATATTCTGGTGGTGAGAAGGATGGAAATTTCCTCAGCGTGGGGAGATGGGGAACCTTTTTCATTGGGGTGGCATGAGATGGACGTCGGGCCGCCAAGGGTGGCCTGCAAGAAATATTCTATTTGAATCCAATTTCGGATAAAATTTTGTTGGAATATCAACAATCTATTGTCGGAATACTAATGAATCACTAACATAATTTTCGTCGCTAACTTTTTGTCACTTTCTCGACTAGCTTTAAAATTTCAAAATCATGACTCATCTTCGTCGGTTGCCACCACAAAAAAGGGACCTAGTGTTCATTGGAATACTGATGAACAATATCCAGAACATAGGTGGCATGCCTTTTCCAGAGCATTGGATCAACAACAGAAGTTCATCGAAACAGGCAAGTCACAATGACAAAATTTTCGTTGGACATATTGCAAATTCGTCAGACACTTTTGGAGGTTTATCAAAAGTTCAACGAAACAATGCAATTTAAAAAAAAAACTATTTGTTCAAATGTAGGCATATCGGTGAAAGATCAAGACTGTTGCAATGATCAAAATTGTCTAAGAAGATATATCGGGAGGACTGGCCTATGGTCTCAGCAATGAAGTTTCATCAATGAGATACTCATCTTCTCTCATTGATGAAGCACAAGGGAAGCCTCAAAATAATCATGTGGCCCAAAAAAGAATTTGTGCCTCAATAAGCCTTTTAAAAGGCACATGCATATTAGGTCACGGAATGAACTTGCAGTCGTTCGATTTAAAAGCTAATCGATGGTAAAATTTTAAAGTTTCATTTAGTCTTACTTTTCATTGAAATTCCCTAGCAATATTTATGTTAAGGAAATTTCCTTTAGATCCAAGGATTCAAAGCACATCAACCATGTGGTACAAATGATTAAATCTGACAAATGATCTGTAGCAATAAAAGAGTCTAAAAAGGCAGAGAGAGCTACACTAGTGATTCAGGAGAAACTTCAGCTTTCAAAAACAAAAGCAATTAGGTTGGTAGACTTGTGGATTAGGCTAGCATTTGGTGGTAGAGGAAGAAAGATGATTGGAACTCTAGAGGGCCACCATAATGGATTTCGGTATTCAACCATGAGAGAAGAAGATAGAGCTGATATCATTTATTAAAACATTAAGCATGAACTCTTCTAGCCAGTGGAGCAGGAGATGATTACTTTGCTTCACTTTCATTTGCATAACCATATCATGGCATGGGAACCAAGAAGACCAAGGATGTCTAGTTTTATGTGGAGTTAATGGATGTGGTCTAGACCTTAGGAGGGGCAAGAAGGTCAATGTATGATCCTAATGAAATAAGGAAGAATAGGAAGAGAGGGACAAGAAAAAAAAATCAATGCAAAGTTTCAAGGTGTTGGGACTAGAAAAATTTGTCATTTTCCACTAGCCTCTACCTCAGCTACCTTCCATATACCACAAAAATAAACCACACTTTAATTTTATGATCAATACAAATTGTAGAAATTTGTTTGACCAAATCCATATTATAGCCTCCATTGCACCGATAAAATTGAAATCTCGTAGTCATTCACCCATTCATAGTGAAATTCAATACCATCAGCCTAACAATTCTTCATCGACAGAACCCCCATCATAGCCTTGTTGATGGCCTGATGAAAATAGCTGACAACCTAGTATCAGAGTAACAATACCCTATCGGGCTGACTCCTAAGGTGAACTCCCTTATATACTGATAGAGTCAACAAAATTAAACACATCGTTGTAACAGATAAACATCGGTGGAATGAATTATGGCATTCCCCCAATGGGTCTATATAACCATGAATAGTTCTTCAGGACATTTTATACTTCGATTATACTATTTTTAAGTGACCTTTTCATGTATATAATCATATCATGTTCATGTATGTTAAATAAGGATAAAATCAACACAAATTTTCAAGGATTTTTCAAGTGAGTAAGAGAGCTATAGGATTAGCCTCATCTAAAATATTTTGAACTAGAGTTTTATATACCATTTAGAGAGCTTTGTTTTCATGGAAGAGGAAGAAAGATGATTACTTTGCTTCATTTTCATTTGCATAACCATATCATGGTGTGGGAACCAAGAAGACCAAGGATGTCTAGTTTTATGTGGAGGTAATGGATGTGGTCCAAACTTTAGGAGGGGCAATATTGCCACTAATAATAAATTACAATTTAACTTTAGGGGTATTTTAGACTTGAAAAGGGCAGTGGGATTTTATTTATTACCATAGATTAGCTTTTAAATCAGATGGTTGCAGGTTCATTCCATGACCTAATACGCATGTGCCTTTTAAAAGTCTTGTTGAGGCATGAAATCTATTTTGGGCCACATGATTAGATTTAATCATGTGGCCCAAAACAAATTCCACGCCTCAACAAGCCTTTTAAAAGGAACATGCATATTAGGTCATGGAATGAACTTTCAGCCATCCAATTTAAAATCTAATCGATGGTAAAATTTTCAAGTTTCATTTAGTCTTACCCCCGCATGCATGAAGTTCGATGAAACATTGAAGTTAATGAAGATATATGGATTTGTGGCATAGTCTTTGGTATCAACTTTTCGTGGAACTAGCATACCTATATTTAGAAAAATCTATGTAAAATAAGCTGAGAGATATCTTTATGGAGTTTTCGATTGCATTTATATGGTGTAAATTTAAAAAACCATTTCTTCTATCTATTAGAATTTTCTTGTAAACAACTCTTGTTTTGAACTTTACTTGATTTCACTAATTCTATTTTTAGATAGTTAATAAATTTCACTAATGCAATGAACTATTTTCATTAATGCATTTATTGGATTAAATAACATCTTGTAATATATTTATTGTACACTCATCAAATATAGCAATCTTTGTGTTCAAATATTCAAAGGGGAAATTGATGAATAGACATAAGTATATTAATGTGAATACAATAAAAACTAATTAAATCGTCAAATATAAATAGATCTGTTAAATTCAACATGAAAATAATTAACCTATCTATCTATACAACACAAATAATCATCTAGCTTTGCATCTCATTAATATTTAAGATAAAATCAAAGAGATCATAATCATACTAATTTAAATAATAGACATTTAAGTTATTATATTTCACAACAATTGGATAAATTGAATGTGAAACTTAGGAAAAAAATCCCATTACAGTCACCCACATTAAGAACCACAACAAAGAGTATCCAACAATGAATCTCACCTGTCAATCCCCTTCCACTTGAGGCCTATGAATCTCCATATATTTCTCCACGAGAATGGGGGTGAGTCACCCAAATCCAAAGGCAACTGAACAAAATGTTAATAAAGTGAATTAATTAGAAATTATAACCTATAGCTGCAAACATAATAAGCTAGTGGAAGATGGTGTATCTCATGAATTATTGGCAATAGTGAATGGTGGAGATCAAACATAACTTTGATCATACGTCTTTCTAGGATCTTGGAGCGAATATTGTAGATTCCCTTATTGATTCTCTGGAATTACACAAGCGGTGTACCTGTGCCTTGGTGGATCTCTCACCATGACAAGTGTTGACATGAATGATGATAGTGCAAACATGAGGATCACAAGGTGAGTGTGAACCCTAGGTGGAGTATGGAATCCTTATTGGTGTGAGTGAACATCATTGGAAGAATCTAAGAGCTTGTTCCCCTGATGGAACGATGAGAAGGCGATATTCCATAGTGGGACCCAATTATAATGATGTGGGTGACATTGACGATGAGTATGAGTAACTGAGATTAAATGAGGTTTATCAGACAACATACTAAGCTAGAGTAAGATGGCGTATGTCATGAACTATTGGCAATAGTGAATGGTGGAGATCAAATAGAGCTTTGATCGAATGTCTTTCTGGGAGCTTGGTGCGAATATTGTAGATTCCCTTCTTAATTCTCCAAAATTACACAAGCGGTGTACCTGTGTCTTGGTAGATCTTTCACCATGACAAGTGTTGACATGGATGATGATGGTGCAAACATGAAGATGACACATTCAACATAACTAGATCAAAGGTAAATGGACATAATAACTCTCATCGAAAAAAAAAACCTCCTTGAAACTAAAGAAGGCTTTGTCCTCCAAACTCCTGACATTTTTCTGTAAACAAAATATCTCTTTCAAAAATGTAGCAATATTTCTTAACATTCTATCAAGATTAAATGCATCATTTTAGCCTTCCAAAAATGGAAACTATCCCTTTTAGCCTTCTAGTAGACTATGAGCTGGAAATTAGAATGATTTGTTGCCTAACCAAAACATATTAGGGTTAAGGTTTAGGGTTAGAATTTTAATGCTAATTGTAATCATATGCCTAACCCTAAATCTATCTCTAACCCTAACACTAACCCTAATCCTAAGCTTAACCCTAATTATTTAATCAATTTTTTGATAAATATATAAAACAAAAATAAGTATTTTAATTTATAAATTTTATTTCTCTTTGAAATCAAATATTATTAGGGTTAGAATTATTGACCATGTAAAAAATAATTAATCAAATAAACATAATATTTTTAAATATTATATATTCTTGTGTTTTTTGCACCTAAATCATTTCATTTTTTGAAAATATAGTAAATTATTAACCAATGTTTTTAGATTTCATGGATTGGTACAAAACCTCCTATTCTATACAATTCAATGAGAAAAAATCTCTCAAACAATATATAAAATAGATCCAAAAAATAATACCATTGAAAAACCCTTTACATATAAGGAATCCAAATTATTTAAAATTCTGCAACAATCATAATAAAAATGCAGCTAAAATAAAAGAATATATTTTTTTTATACTTTAACACTAATTGAACCCTAAACCTAATCGAACTCTAATCTTAACTATGAACCATAATTATAATCCTAACATTAACACTAACCTTTATGCTAAATGAATAAACCCTAAACCTAAATGAATATTAATTAAATCATAACCCTAATTGAACCCTAGTCTTAACCCTCATTAAACCCTAATCATGACCCTAGCCCATTTTGATCCATAATCCTTATATTAACCCTAACCCTAATATTTATTGTAGAACTCTAACCGGGCTAGGTCATGGTATGAACTAGCAACCGTCTGATTTAAAAGCTAATCGATGGTAAAATTTTCAAGTTTTATTGAGTCTTACCCTCACATGCATGAAGTTTGATGAAGCATTGAAGTTAATGAAGATATATGAATTTGTGGCATAGTCTTTGGTATCAGTTGTTTGTCGAATTACACAGTTATTTGATTTTCTCCATTTTGATGCTTTTTTGTTATTCAAATTGGTATATCAAGTATATATTAGTTTGTCGATACACATGTGTTGTATTTTTGTGATTTGATCATTTGGTTATTTCAAGTAGACATTAAATCCTTATAATCAATCACAGTAACTATAAAGTATTAAGTGGATTAGTAAGAAGAATCAAATAATCAGGGTTGGGAATTATATAAACCACTACTATCACAACTATTGAAACATGCTCAGGTACTTCGTCCTCTCCCCTAGATTAAATTAAGGAAAACATTATTGTAAACACAATATGTATGGAAGAATATGAATGTACAGGAAAATGGATATTAGCAAAACATAAATGTAAATAAAGGTAGTGTGAGAAAAAAATGAATCTAAATTGGCCTTGAACAAATAAAATCATACCCAATTAGCATTAAGTTATACTGACCGTGTACTCATTGCCATTTCCAATCTTGAAGGTTACTTTGATGCCTTTTGTAGAACCTCTTTGTCCACAAGGCAAGAGAAGGTAGGAAAACCAAGTGTATATTGATGACTTCTTGACAATAAAAAAGAAACAAGCAACCAGTTAACCCTATTAGAACAGAATAATATTATGAATTGATTTTATTTGTTTTACTGGCTAATGGATAGTACACCTAGTTCTCTTGAATTGTGATATGACTAAGATGTGTTGACTAGTGATTTTAGACTACTGATATTCTACTTCAATCTCTATAAGTTACTTTTGTCTTAAATATATTCAAGATAACTTTGCAAAAAAATTCCCTGATCTCTTAGAAATTATGCAGATTATTTTGTTAATACTTCTCTATTTTGATATTTTCTTTCAAAAATTCATAGAAAGATATGTAATGTCATGTTTGAAACTTGCATATTTTAATTTTACTAGTTCTGTAATTATAGGATATGATTCCAACAATTGTGAAATGCATTGGAAATATGTTGGATGAATGAATTAAACTATGCAATTGGCAGGTGTAAAGCCAAATTCCTTAACCCTTTTCAGGATCCTTCTTGCTTGTTCTAAAACATGTGCTTTGGAACAGGGCATGAAAATCAAAGTATAATGAAAAGGAGATTTTTGTTAGATATTATATTACAATAAGTTGAATGAATGTATGTAGAGAAATTTTTGCATACCTATAGATGTTACAAAATTTCATGGTTAAGTGGAAGCCTCCCATCAACAACAAGATCCAAATATACATGTATCTATCTCAATCGAGCCTCTAAACCCTTCAGAGCTATCAAATTTTCCACTAACCTATTATGCACAAAAGTCAAATTTTAGAGTTATGTCACCACTAAAAACAAAAGAAATAGAGCTTTGAAACCAAATCCACACACAACACAATGTTCATAGTGAAAATTTTTCACTTTATTTCATCTTTGCATATCGGTTTGATGCTTCGAACGATGTATTTCTTATACTGAAAAGTGCATTACCTTATTGAGGTTCTCTTTGTTTTGAGAATAGTTTAATATTCTCTACTTAACAGGGCCAACCATGTGAAGGTGGAAGCTCATTTGGCCCATTCCCCCCTCACATCACTCTCAATTCCCCATACCCGATCATATAACATTAATCATTCATTCATCCATTAATAACATATAACATTCATTCATTCATCCTGCATTAATAACATATAACATTCATTCATTATTCCATTAATAACATATAGAATTCATTCATTAACATAATACACTAATTCATTAACATATTCACACTCATTCACTAACATATAACATTAACTCTTTTAGTTTTTACATATTATCAAAAATATGGTTATCATAATATGATTACAATCACTTTTTTTTTTGCTTCTTTTTTGCAGCTAAAAAAAGATGAAGTGGAGTATCATTTTCTAAATCATCTATCCCCCCTTTAGTTGTTCTGAGCTCTACTCATGATCTTAATGTATGCATAGTCATGTACTCATAACATGGATGCCACTCCAAGGGGGGTCTACTGCAATAGCAAAAAAATGTTAAATTGATATGTTTTATTATTATTGTTACAAGGATTTCATTAATTAAAATAACATTAGAGTGTTGCTCTTTACCTAATGGGGCCACATCATGTTCCTGATCTTGTCTTATAGCCTCATGCTCAACATGCTAAACACCCTCTAAATCCTAATCTGGAGTTGAAACATGAAAGGTTACATTAATTAATACACAAATCATAATTAAATAGGTTTAAAAGAGCATTAGAGTGGTCCTCTTTACTAGATGGGGCCACATCATGTTCCTAATCTTGTCTAACTTGATCATGCTCTAAAGTTGAAACACAAAAGGTTACAATAATTATTATACCAAATGCAATTAAAGATGTTTAATTGTATTAATCCATACTACATTTTTTATAGCACATGAATACATCCAGTACTAGGATGCACACCATGACCTTCATTTGCAAGCTGTGCTCCACCCTCACTAGGCTGCATTCCAATGTTATGTGCAGTATGATCATTACTTGTCTGTTTTAAAAAAATAGGCACATAATTACTTTATGGTGGAAATTAATATTGAATAGATTGCACAAGTATTCAATTTTAAATAAACATTATTGAGTTTATTTACCTATGTATTGGATGTAGTGGAAGATAGTGTTTTCCTAGTCATGACTCTTAGGCATTGAGTTGAGGCTCCATAGCCTTGCTGGAAGGAAATCTTCAGGTCATCTTATATGGGAACTCTATTGAATTCAGAGCCCTGCATTTTTGCATAAGATCATGAATTTTTCTTCTATGGTGTGATAAAACCAAAACTATTTGCAATTTATTATTTGGATGCAATATTTCATTTATTGATACTTACAATTCGTGTGGCTAATTTCATATAACCACCAGAGCCAAGTTTATTATTCCCGTGTTTTTCTAGTCTTTCCTTTTTTGCCTTCAATGTGACGGGAAGCCTATGAAAAGTTTGAAATATGTTAGATTATGTAAAAATAAAGAGTAATCAGTATATAATTACTTTTTTTATAGTATCACATACCTTCCTTGGCCCGGTGGTGTCTTTCCTTTTTTCTTTTCAGCCTTCTCCTTTCCATTCGACACCAGGTCCTTCCACTCCCTCTCTGAAATCATGGGGCGATGCTCGTACTTTCTATTCTTCTCTAAATGTGACCAATATTGGTCACTCACATACTTTAGATAGGTACCAACTTTCTTAAGGACCTTGGTTCAATTGAATGTTTTATCACCGAACAACACAACTAAATGGTTAATGAGCTCATCTTTTAAATATTTATTTTGGGCATTCCACCATGTACGTATCATGGGCCCGAAGAGCTCTAATGTAATATCACTTAGATGTTTATAAAAAAAATAATTTCTTGCAAAATGATCATGAGATCATTCCTTTAAAAAGAGTGATCAATAAGTAAATTTCAATTGGTTTATATATAATAATAATTAAAACATTTCAAAGTATGTGGGACCTTCTCTATCTTTATGGGAATGAAATCTTTGGTCTCCAAAAATGTGACCAGAAATGTTCCCATACTAGTAATACGGGAAGATCCAGGAAATGTTGCTAAAACATCACCAATAATAGTGGCCTCTGCATCCCCAGGTACATGTCCTGACACATGTTCTGGCATGTGTTTTCTACTAGAGGGTGCACTACTAGATGCCTACATGGTATGTGTTGCTAACATTTCAGTTGATAATATAGGCATGGATAATGGGGTCAGATGATGTGATGTATGTGTAGGAAGATCAAGATGGACACTTTTACCAACCCGTACTCGTCAGGAAGCACCTGCAGTACCCTGATCATGGCGAACAACATCATGAGGACATAAAAAATCTTGTAAAAACAACACATATTTTAGTTCATCACATAAAAGAGTACAAAATATAAAACCATGAATGAACTTATTTTATAATTAAAGACCTCATGACATATTACTTTCAAGTTTTGTGCTCTCTTAGTCAATATTTGAACCCTCACGCTTATCTCATCTATTTGAGGCACCATGAATAATAACTGAAGGATTTCTTCATTGGATTTTTTTTGGGTCTTCCTTTTCATATCGAGAGTGTTTCTTGAATATGTGATGTCATCATCACATAATAGTGACTGCACCTCCCTATGGATGCTCTCCTCTATTGCTAGTGCCTTTCCTCGATCAGATGACTGCAACAAGAATATTAAAAATATTATCAAAATTAATCCAATAAACTCATGAAAAAAACATAATAATAAAACATTTTGCTCGTATCTAATTTGTAAAATTAAAATGAGGTAAACTTGTTGGGTAGAAGTGCTTGAAGATGCATCATGATCTAATATCTAGGCCAAAGCCTTCCTCGTATGATGAATGTCCCACCATGACAAAAAATAAATATAAAAAATTATTACCGAAATGAAACCAATAGACTTACGAAAAAAAAACATAATAATAAAATTGTATATTGGAGTCATTAATTGAAGGTTGGGTAAAATGGTATATAGTACATACCACTCCCATCATAACTATGTTTGTATCTAATCAATTCAAATTGTAATCGATTAGCAACTCTTCCCCTACAGTTATTTATTTTATCACACATACGAATATACGGTTTCCCTTGTGTGCCTCGAATATGCAATTGTCTTGCTGATTTATTGACCCAAGTCGTGTACTTTTTATAAACCTTGCAATATTCCCTGATTCTTTTGGCCTTCCATCAATGTACATAGCCACTCCTTTATTTTGATCCTTATCTTTTAGTTGTATATAATTTGCAGACAATGCATACCTACGTATACTTTGTGTACATCAAACCGGTTGCATCCAATATTTGTAACTGTAATAGGTTCTGACATAATCCATCAATTCAGTAACTTTTTCATAACATACATTTATGTTTTCCATGCAAAATAGGCCCAAACCATGTGATGACGATGGTGCTATGTGATATATCCTCTCGTTGACACAAAAATTAGTGTTTATTGGAGGAAGTTCCTTGGGTACCCATTGTTTCTGTAGATGTTTGTACCTCAAGGGCACCTTGATGTTGGCTATGCTCTCATCATCATAAGAACATGACCCCCCTTCAACAAGAAAAAATTCCATGCGTTTACAAAATTTTCTTCTAATATTTTGACCTCTAGTTGATCTCCCTCTTTTAGACCGACTACATGTCTCACTTTCCTCTTCTCTTCCTAAATTTCCCTCACTCGATGAAGATAGATCAGAAAAATACCTATTTGGTGGTACCTGCACTCATAAGGATTTTGGATGAAGTTATTTCATGGTGATGTGATCCCAAGGTGACATTATGATTAATCTTTCATTTAATCACTAGAATTTGACAGTTTATAAGGTAATCAAGTCTTGATAGATTGCAAGTTATTGTTACTACTGTCCAAATGTGTCCATCACAAATCAAATCTACTTAATGTTTTAACTCCAAAAATTTGTAACAAGTGTTAAATGTGACTATGGTCCACCAGTTACACAACCGAGACCTCAAATGTATTCTCCAATTCTAATCAAAGGACTTTTTCTCTTCATTCAAGTAAATAAACTTGAAGGGAAACACCAACAAGTGGTTTATTGGACACCTACATGACTAAAAATAGCAGCAAATTTACATTTAATTTACATATGTCTAAGTGGTTAACGGGGAGGAATGTGTACTAGGCTTGGTTAAGTCATCATAATTTTATGCTTTGGAAATAAAAATTGTTTGAGTCATCTTAAATCTTCCTATGTCTAATTTCTTGGAGACTTTTGGTATGTTTTAAGGTAGGATGAGTTGTCGCATCAATGTTCTAATTCTCTATGACTTGGTTTCAACATCTTCAAATAGTGAAAGTTAGTTCTCATAGTCATTTGAAACAAAAACATTTTTATTATGTATGATGGTAGGATTTGATAACTTGAAAGAATTGGCTACCCAACAAAATTAAAGTTTAAAGAAACTTTTTCAATTTAAGGGGTTAGCACTTTCTTTCATCTTTGCATACTGGTTTGATGTTTCAAACGATGGATTTATTATCCCAATTTTATCATATTGTATTCTCATCCCATTGCAATTGTTGTAATTTTTGGAGGAGTTGATACCAAAATTTCATATCAAATACCATGTTCTTGAAGCAATTTTCTATGTTTTTACTGTTTTTCTAAAGTTCTTCTATGTTGTATGGATCTGTACAATCTTAAAATGCTTTGAGATCATTGGTGTAGATAAATATATGTGTTCCTTTTCATTTTCAGTTTTTTTGAAGTGATAAATCACTATTTTGTGGGAGAAAACAATCAAATATAGGGACTACCCTATTTTTCTTGTGTAAGGGTTTGAGGGCTAAATAGAAATGGAATCCACCAATCCACCCACTATCTTGGAACTATAACTCAATGGATTGGTTTGAAACATGGTATGATAGAGGTTCGTTTAATTTAGGGGTTTGTTAAAGCAAGAAAATTGGAATTTAATTGATGCCCTAGGGCTGACATGGGCAATTTTCTTGTGAATTTGTGGTTGTTAAGTCAGGGTTTATCAATTTGATGGATATCTTGGTAGATTCATGGTGACACTATTTGATGTTCCAATCTCTACTTCGAAAAAAAAATACCTCTAACAATTCTAAGAGCTATCATATGAAGAATCTTCTAATGAAGGACCTTTGAATTAAGGTCTTCATTTGAAGGTCCTTCATGCAAAAGTTCCTTTTATAAAAAAAATTGGACATGAAATATTTAAAATAAAAAATACCTTCATTTGAAATTCTTGACATGGCATCATTTTTGAATGAAGGTTCTTCATTAAAAGGTCATGATGACATCACCTTCAAATGAAGGTTCTTCATTCAACTGGTATTTTGTAATTTTGAAATTTTGGGATTATTTTTTTGCCTCATCCCACAAGTGGGACACACTATTGTGCAATCACTCATTAAAAAAGAGATGAATGTGTGATAATAATTTAGGGTTAAAAATAAACCCATTTGAGCCTTTTATAAATGAAAGGACATTTGATGCAATCATATGCCTTGTCAAAGTTTTAACTTAATAGTAAGGGCATCATGAGTAGTTTGTTGGGCCCATTCAACAATCTTTGATGCATGGATTGAATTTTGTAGAATGTATCTACTATCAAGAAAGCCAATTTGTTTACCTATATGACTATATCTCAAGTGATAGGTTTAATTGTGATGGAAATGATATTGACAAAGATTTTGTAATCTAGGTGTTGAGAAGCATAATTGGCCACCTTCCTAGGAAAGATTCTTCATTCTCACTTTTAGGTGTTAAAATTTAACAATACCTTGATTGATGAAAGAGACCAAAGAGCCTTTCTCCATGGTATCCAAGTACATATAGTAGTGGTCTTCTCTTATACGGTTGGACATGATTTAAAGAACTTAGCTAGGAACTATTCATTTAATCTAAGGTTTTCTCATAATGCCATTATTGGAAAAGTATGATCAAATTATTCTAATATGAAGAATTGGTCTATGTGCCTCTAGTAATCACTATAAATGTTTGTAAGGATAAAATTACTAATTGCATAAGGTATGAGAGAATAAACTTTAAGTTCTTAAAATATTATATTCATCTATTCATAAATTTTAAGGGTTGTGTGTGGAGGAGTTTATCACTACCAAGAAGGGAGGAGACCTTTTTATGCATGTGTTTGTGATTAGGGTATTAAAGAAGAATTGTATGCCTCTATTTCCATTCATTAGATCTAGTTTATCCTATCATATACTTGGGCTCCTTTGCCCCTATAAAATTTCATTTGTTTAATTTTATGTTATGTAAGTGTAATTCCATGCTATGTTGAAATATAAGAGGTGGAGGAGGCCAAAAGGAAATAACCCATTTTTAGTTGTACCTTCAAAACACTTCTTATTGGTTTATGTTTTTAGCAACTTTGTGGACATAAGATTTGAGGTAGGTCGTACAACAAAGAATAACATGTTCCCACCAACAACCAAGATGTGGGTATATTATGGAAGTTTTTCCAAGACCTAAGGTTGGTCGATAAAAATGTGAAAGACTAAGCTATTTTATTTTTTTCTCTTATATTATACCATTTTATGAGATTGGTGGTGCCAATGTATGAGAAGATATTTGGAAACTAGGCATGAAAATTGCAGGTTAAAGAGAATGGGGGTGCCAAACATATAGTACTCATTGTCCCTTGGTCGTCGATTTTCCCTAAGTGCCCTCAACCTCATCCTCGGCGCTAGTATTGACCTTATTTTCACTCCTCCATACTCTTCCTCGGCATTGGTATTGACCTTGTTTTCACTCCTCTAGACTCTTCATCGCATTGGTATTGACCTTGTTTTAACTCTAAACTCTTCCTCAGCATTGGTATTGACCTTGTTTTCACTTCTCCAAACTCTTCCTTGATGCTTGTATTGACCTTTCACTTCTCCAATTTGACGAGCTACAACCTAGTTTCATTAGGTTTTAGAGTATGTTAATTATATTTAAAATTATGGTGCCATTTAGCAAGTTTTAGAGTATGTTAATTAAATTTAAAATTAAGTATATATTAGTTATATTTTACATAATAAATAATATAATTACTCGACTTATTATAATTATATATTATATTCTTTAACAAAATTATTAAATACATATAAAATTATTATAATTAATAATAAGTATATTTTTATATAATAAAAAATATAATTAATATAATATATATTTAATATAATAGTAATATTAGATTAAATTATATATAATATAATTATATTTATTATTATATAGTAGTATATATAGGCTTTTACCTGATATTTTAGAGGATTTTACCATTACACTACATATGGTTTACCATTAAATGGCAATTGAAACTTGTTTTCCAATGACACAATAGTGGTTTCTAGGCATGAGATTTGTTTGAAGCTCAAATCTCACAATATATGTAGCCTATTAGCTAATACAAAGAGAGATAGAAACTAAAAAGATAGAGAATGAGAGAAAGAGATGAACTTATATAGATAGGGAGAGAGAGAGAGAAATATAAGAGATATAAAGGAAAAGAGAGAGGGAAACGAGAAACTAAATTTTGATTGGTTGTTTCATGTCAACAATCCAAGGATGGCATGTGTCCTTTTAATTGACTACTACATAATACTCAAGAGCTTGTATTTTAAATCCTCAACCATCAACAACCTTTACAATGATCACTTTATGCCTTTTCAAGGCCTTTGCACCTCAACCACTGAACAACCACCTCTATAACTGACTTTTTAATATTTTATGATCACATGAAACATAAAACACACTAATTTCAAGGTTGTTAACATCACTATTGAAATGTTTTAATTTTTTGACCTTTCAAATTTATTGAAACTCCTAGGACACCTCTAAGACCATGCTAGTGGCTTGATAATAGCCTTATTATTGACATGACACTAACCTTGCACCCTTTTACATGTAAATTCTCCAATTGTCCTTAAAAAGGCTACAAAACTCTTTAGTGCAAGACTCAAACTCATAACTCAAAAATTCACCTAGAACATGACTAATGGTCTTGAGTGACCTTATTCACAATAAAACATTATTTAAATGCCTAAACGAACCTATTGAACTCCCTAATTATCATCACATAATTAAGCATAGAAGATGAGGTGTAGGTGCTCCTGCACCACTATCCCATCCAAAATTTTCTGACATTACACAAAGCCTTAATGTTCGCCCAACATAAGACAATCAAATCCTACCTTATGTGTCCTAGGAATAAAATTGGAGATGATCCTAAAAATGACATTGCAAAGGGAGATTGGTCTTAAAAATTTAAACTACTTTGTAATTATTTCACTACTATGATCAATGTATCATCTTTCATGAAATTTCCCAAAACACTATTCATTATGATCATATGGAAATTTCTAGGAGAGCTACAATAGTTGTAACATCATGAATTAATTATGTAATGACATAAAAATTAAAAACATCATGAATTAATTATGTAACCACATAAGTCAAATACAATTCTATCAATAAATTAATATCAAATAGATAATACAATCGCATAACTCATACATTTCAATGTCATTGATCTTCTTCTTCATCCAACTTTGTTTGTATCATCTGATCTAGATTCGACATTGTAAGGATTGTTCATATCATCATCATCATCATCATCATTGATATCAGTTTCGATAATGTCATCATCCACATGGATATCATCTTCATGAACATTAACTCCTACATCATCATGATCTAGTTCCTCCTCTTCGACATCTTCGTTAGGCACATCATCAACTAACTGTTGATTCTAATAATCATCTACACCATCTTCTAGTTCTTCGATATCTTTTTCTTCCACCACATTATACTTTATCAGCCTTCCTTTTGGATCATGTCTAACAACAAATGACCAACCCGGTTTACCTAGAACCTCTAAGTAAAATACTTTTTCACATTGGCTTGGAAGAACAATAGGGCTCATTTCTAGCTCCCTCGATCGACCTTGTATTAACCATGGTAAATCCATTATCATATTCAATAACAGTTCTCTCGAAATCATTTTCATTGAATCGCGGCATGTACCATAGGACAATGAACATAACTAATTTGAAGGACTTAAATTCTCACTCAAATATATCATCCAAAATCCCATAGTATCAATTTTCTGAGATTTCTGGATGTATGTCACTTCTAGATGAAACATTAGTCACCTGAAATACTACAGTTATCCAGGAATCACAAGTTTTCTTCATGTCATCAACTTTTTGATTCGAAATATATGACCATTGAACCACATAGCCTTGTGGTGTTGCACTTGCAATATGTCAAACATGTAAAAATTATTGCAATACTGTCAGTTGATAAACATATTTATTCTTGGTTGAATTTATGCAAAGAAAAAAATCTCAACATATATATACATCAATATAATTGAAAATAATTAAATAATATAGGTGATTAATACATTTATACATACCTGTTTATCTCTTAAACTGTATGTTAAATCAATTTCCCTTGGTGTAACATTGGAATCTCCATTACGATGAGATTCTTTAACCAATGAAGCCACACCTTCCCATGCTAATGCACAACTAGATTTTTGACATCATTCAATCCATACTATCATCCAATAATTTTGTTTGTGACATACAAATATAGTGCATCCCACTCTTAACCAACTGTATAAAAAAAAATTGAAATTCACAAATGACGTATAATTATTTAATTACCATGGTATACACCCTTAATTTATAATTGATGTATATTGAAGATTAATAATTAAATAAGTACAATATACATAAAAACCAAATGTAAAATGTATTCTAATTAATCTCCATGACCATCTTATAATTACATCTCACTTTCCTCAATCTACGTTTCCCCATCAGGTACTCCACTTTGAATTTGTTAATGGAGTTGGGATCCCAAAAACGATCTATATGGATCTTTGCTACAAAATTAGGAATATATTCAGTAATGTACACTATGGTCTTCTATACCATATATCCCTCCACCATAGAATCCTCAAGATGTTCTCTTTATCTAACCAAAGCCTTCAAAAATTTCAAATGCCTCTCAACCATCCACATTGACCTTGTGTGTACAGGTCCACACAATTCAATCTCCTCAACTTGGTGTATGAGGTAGTGTTCTTGTACATTGAAAAATGTCGAAGGTAAAAAAAAATTCATTTCACAGATTAGACAAAGAATTTTCCTCTTCCAATAATTTATATCTTCTTTATGGATTTATTTAGATGACAACCATCTAAAAGTGATTCAAGGCACAAACGTATTAATGATATTTAACAAAAATATACAATATATTACATAACAAGTAAAACAAATGGCAATTATAAGATCTATACAACGCATTGTATAAATATTGCTACTTACCTAATGTATTTTCCAAGATCATATATAACTTGCTTGACATTCTTGTTGAAGTTGTCTGGGAGAGATAGAGGTAGAACACACTACAACATTATAAAATGATCTTTTCATAATTATTTTTCCAAAACTAGTAAACATAATACACTGAAAAGTACATGAAATATACAAATATATATATAATATACCAAAATAATTACCTTAATGAAGGTATGCCAATCATGCATTTTAATCCCTGACCCAAAGTCATCTTTCTTTGTTATGATATTATTTATGTTCGCAAAAAATCCTATGGGAAATTGATTTTTTCGTATGAATTCTTTCATAGCATTGCTTTGTTGCTCCATTAATAACCAAGGAAGGGCACTTATATTAATTTATTCTCCACTATTTAATTGAATGGCATTTTTCATTGTAGGATTAGCTTCTTGAATGTCACTACAAATTTTGACAATTTTTTCTTTGTCATGCCTTCCATCCAATATTTTTCCATAACGTTTCTATTATATTCTTTCCGATATGCATTGTATCAAAAAAATGCACAATTTATATCTGCTCATAGTAGGGAAACCTACTAACTTGTCTGGGATAACTTTTTAGTCCCTATGGAAGCCGACCATTAATGCCTTGACAACCTTCATGAAGCATATAAGTTAAAAAAATTAACAACGACAATCATTGTCAATTACAACATGAGTAAACACAACACAATATAAAAATATAAATTCAAAACATATCATATATGATAGGTGAATAATTTGATCTAATGTATAACCTTGATGATTAATTCTATTATATTCCAACTTCCATAGGTGAGGTGTCATTCTTCATGGTTTTGATATAGTCTCTTCTTTTCCATTGAAAATATTTTTTTTAGTAGTTTGATACTTATGATTTTTGTGGAGGAAATTCCTATACTCATCAAACACCTACTTTCCTAAACTTGTTGAACGACGAGATTTCATCTTTGGACCACAAATTGGACATGCAAATTTTTCCTTTGTTTGAAGACCTGCAAGATCATATATAATTGGATTAAATATGTCAATTTTTATAATTATATATAATGAACAAATTATTTTAAAAAATGCATGATATCTACTTCATAAAATTAAATATCATTAAATTCATGTAGTCAAACATTATAACATACCATAAAAATGAGTTAGCCCCGGGGCAGCATGAATTGTCCATACAAGCATTGCATGGAATTGAAATTGTCTTTGTCCTATTGGTCTAGATACGTCATACATAGTGACACCATTCCATAACTTTAGTAACTCGTCAATAAGAGGCTTAATATATACATTCATATCTTTAACTTGGTACTTACCTAGTTGAATGAACATAAACATTACATAATTATTATAACCATTTTATTGCAATATATATAAATTAATGTACATGACTATTAAATGAAAAAATATAAGTCATTATGCAACAAAAAAGAAAAATGAGATGCTACTACATTAAAAAAAATTATGTAAACAAATACCTGAAACAATCATTGCCAACATTATGTGCTCCCTTTTTATTGAAATCCATGGAGGAATATTATTGTTGATAACAAAAATAGGCCACATCAAGTAAATAGAACTCAACTCTCCAAATGGATTGACACCGTCCTCTGCCAATGAAAGCTTGAGATTACAAGGTTCTTCTTTAAAGTGTGGCCATTTTTCCTCCATGTCCCTAAATGCTGAACCATCTGTAGGCATTCGAATAATGTAATCTCCACTTCTATTCCATGCATGGTAATCCATAAATTGCACTAAGCTCTCGCACCTAAATAATCATTGCATACATGGAATAATGGGAATATAACGAAGAATCTCATGAGGCACCTTTTTTGTTAGTTGATCTATTCAATATCTACTGATATGACATTCTGGGAATTCTATTGCAAATTCATGTTGTGTATGATATATAATATGATCATTGAGACATGCATCTATTTCTTGATACTCCATTCCAATATCTTTCATAATGCCAAATAAATCTCGGTGTGAGCGAGGTAAAATATTTGATGGTGGTAACAAAAATTCACCAATCATTCTTCAACAAATTTTTTTTATTAATATAAAGAATATTAATGGTACATATTTCATCCTCTATTTACTAGTGATGAACTTACAACAATTAAAATAGATGAAAAAAGAAGACATATATGACATACCTTAACATCTGTGAGATTGCTATGTTGGATAAACCATTCATAACCTTCAAGTTCACAAACAACAATAAAACATAGAGAAGAGTTGTTTGGGAGCCTTCGTAAAGGGGCTCATATTCCTTCTCAAGTATGGGTAAATTATGAATATAATCAAAGTCATCTTGATCAACATGATCAGCTGTGCCACTAAATGTGTCATGGATAAATGTATTGTACCATCATCTTCAACTATGTTTTCTGGTGCATGATCATCTTCTTCCATAGGATCATTAACTTCATCTTCGATATTCATAGCTCCATGTTCCTCCACTTGAAAAATCACATTCTTCAGGACATGATAATCCATATCATGTGCCCTAGGGCACCCCACCTTTATAATAATGATAAAAACAAATAAACCATGATCATGATTAAATAATTATATATATATATATAACATTGAAACGATATAAACATTTACAAATTCAATCAATATAAACACATATAATGAAAAACTTACCAATGGACAATAATCATGCCCCCCTTAATTGTGACCATGCTGCCTATAATGTTTCTCATATGTTGTGATTAAAAGTCTTCTCATATTTAAGCCCTTGGAATTATTGCAAGTACAATACCATTTCCCATCACCCTTTATTTTCAATCTAGCCCACAATCTATCAAGTGACTCTTCATTTTGTTTTGGACTAATATTATTTGACATGATTTTTCTTTACCAAGCTTGAATATTTAGATCTTCAAAAAATATCAAACTCATACTCCAATAATTTTTAATAATAGACAGGTAACAAAATCTAATAATTCTAATATTTTACACCAAAAAAATTCTGCATGCAACCACCACCACAAAAGATAGTCTAAAGTTAATGACCCCAAAAAACGCTTTAAAATGCTAATTTCGGAAATTATTAAATTTTGATTTTACTATGATTTCCAACCATTAGATTCCTAAAATAAGAATGTTGAACTTGCACAACAAAATATAGAAATGAAATTCTTAAAATGCACAAGTCTAAAAATGAAATTTGATGAGATGTTGCTTTAAAATATGTTTTTTCAAACCTAGAAGTAGAAATCTTACTTCACAAATGAATTCTGAAATAAAATAGTATGGCATAATAAAGAGTTTCATTTGAAGTGGACCACCCTATTATATTCCTTGATAAAGTTAAAAGATCTATGAATTTTATCTACAATATAGCTTGCGTAGTCATCAGTCTTATTCACATCCTTGCTTTGGATATCAATAGGCAACACCATTAGATTCATTGGCATCTGAGGTCTAAAATATCATAGCTAAATGGCTCTAACTATCCACTATCAAACATTCCCAATTTTTTGTTCAACCCTTTAGGCCAAAATCTTGATAGCCATTTCATTCTATAGCTATTCCTATGCCTTTAATATTATCTAGTTATGGCTCCCAAATCTATTGAAAATTGATCATTAGGGTTAAAACTGAAACCTTGCAAATATAATCTTTGTCCAAATCCATCAAGAATTTTCCATCAGTTATAAACAATTCCCTTATAAAGAATTTGTGAATTCAAGTCTAAAATCTAGAAATGAAATCTAAAGAGATGTTGCTTTAAAGTATGATTTTCAAACCTGGAAGTACAAATCTGACATCACAAATGAATTTTGGAAAAACACAATGACTACCATCAACCTGGCAATATCTTCTTGATTTTTTTAAATTTTTCCCAAGAAAATTGTTGAGTAAAACACTGTCGCAATAAATAGTCGAGCTCAGTTTTATTTATGTCAGCCACAATTTAACTTTGCAAGTTCGTCAAAATTTTGACGGAAAATCTTCATTGAAACATCGATGAAAAATAAGGTTTGTCGAAATTTCAACAAACGTCGAGGATAAAATTTAAAAAAAATGAAAATTTCACATTTAATATCACAAGAACCCGACAATACATCTAACTATACAACTTTCATCAAAAAAATTCATCGGATTTTGTAATCAAAAGAGTTAGTGAAGTGAGGACCCACGAGAGAAAATGACTTAATCAATTTTGGATATCCAAAATGAACAGTTGTGGTGAACTTGGAATCAAGGAGGCAGAAGGACATCGCATGATGGCTGTCAAGACAATGATGAAGAAATGGCTCCCGGCAAGTCACAACCTACAAGAGAAAATGATGGTGCCTGGTCTAAACTTAGCATCTTTTGACAACGAAGAGGCAGACAGAGGATCTAGTTCCACGAAGTGGAAGGATGAAGACAAAATTCCGTTTGGAATGGCGAAACCCAAATGCAGTCCTACAAACGAAAGTCTGCCAGACTCCACCCACATGGCTCAGACCTTAGTCATTTTCATGACTGCGAGACTCGATGGATGGAGGGATGATATCAAATGGTCATTCGAAATGATGGGGAGGCAACATCTACTTGGGAATGGAGGTCCGTGATTGTGGGCCTAAGAGGGTCCGAGGGTCAGTTTAGACTGGTGATTTTTGCAAGTTTTTCTTTGAGCGGTGACTGTGAGGGTGAGGCCCGGTAGGTGGATTGATGGGTCATAGAGGCTATATGGAATGAAAAATCCTATGAGTAATTTGTAGAAAGAGGCCCATGTAGTCAAACCCAAATGGCAACAGGAGGGATCATGGCCTGAGGGGCATGATTTTTGCACTTAAGAACAACGATGGGGGCATCAGGTTCAGAATGCAATCATATCAAATTTTTGAAGGATTTTTTGATTTTTCAACTTATGGGTTTTGTGAGGTCATTTCTTTACCAGATTTCATCACTTTCATTGAGAAAACACTTAAGTATTTTTGGTTTTGGAGGAAACAAGGATGGTGAAGGGCAATGAAAAATGCACCTCACGATCCCACATAGCCATTGATGAATCACTCTTTGATTGTTGCTTAAATCGATGAACAAAGGTTGCAGGTACGACGAAGGCAGGGACTGGA
The DNA here is from genome assembly GCA_007115665.2 of Sequoiadendron giganteum. NCBI lineage: Eukaryota > Viridiplantae > Streptophyta > Pinopsida > Cupressales > Cupressaceae > Sequoiadendron > Sequoiadendron giganteum. Next base: position 557,813,779 of record CM021107.1, on the reverse strand, counting down.
GCTCTGTCACTTCTTTTTGTGTAATAATGTTTTGAAAATGATAGGTTAGGTGGGGTATTTATAGAAAATATGGCATTTAGTGCCCTCATTGAATGCTCATATGACATCCACCCTGGTTGGTGAACAGTCACTTCAAAATGGTACTCGGGATAATAGAATCCATTGAGTGGCCAATGGTCAAGTGTTGGCCATTTGGAAATGGGTGATGGTAAAAAAGAGCAAGGTCGGCTACGGGTCCCATGGGGTGGGAGAATTTCAAGTGTCCACTATTCAAAATGGTGTAGGCATCAAAGAAATCCACAAACGGCAGCCTCTAGGGGTGGACCCACACTGGCTAGAGGATGCTGGTTTAAAGACTTGAAGGAAAACAACCAAGGAAATCCCACGTAGAATTAGGACTTTGAAAATTTAAGGGTAGTAAAATGTGTCCAACTCAAGATGATTCTTTCAGGGTTCCTCAACCATTTAGGACTCAAAATAGTGGGTACGCAAAATTAGATGAAATAAAAAGTGACTCGACTCAGGAAAAAAGATAGGGTCCCTATTCCAAATGGGGCATGTGCGCTATAGGCACAACAAATGGCGACTCTTCTGGGAGAATACTCCTGGCATTCTAAGGATAAATATTCATTCAGAACTCAGAATCTCTAGTTTTGTAGAGCAGGGGCTAGCTTCCAAAAGTGAACTAGGAAGCAAGTTGAGGACATGATCCTTTGTTGAATTGTGTCATGGGGTTATCATGGAAGTGTGTGTGAGGTGAGTTCATTTCCTTTCATTAGAGATTGTGTAGAAGAATATTGATTGAGCAAGGGAAAGCTACATAAGTTGTCTGACCCCAAAAGTAACCTAGACACTACACCATTGCCAGTCAAGCATCCATAGCCTTGATGGATTTCTCGTTGTGACCCCACAAACATAGCTCTACTACCAGCCAAGAGTCCATAGCCTCGATAGAGTTATTCATACACCCATATAGTTGCATGATTTTGACTTTTCTTTGTTTTTATCTTTTGATGTTTCTTTGTAGTATTTTCTTTTCTTTTTGCTCAACTATGTAAGCACTAAAGCTTGCAATGGGTTTGGGAATCACAGTGGCCACTAGAGTAGACTTAATTTTTTTCACTTGGCTAGCCCTCCTAGCAATTACCACACAATTCCTTGGAAACATTTAAACTGTGTTCTTGTGTATGATCCATGATAAGCATAGAAATATTCAAACAAGGATGCAATCCTAAGTTAGTTTAGAGTTCAAAAGAGGAAGCCAAATCTTAGAGGTGTTTAGAAATAAATAGTTTGGAATGAAGGCTTATCTAGAGAAAAAACAAGAGTGGGCAATAGAATTTACCATTCATCAAACTAGGCATGGCCACTGTACTAGGAAAATGAGACACCCTCAACAAAGAAAAACAACCGGGTGATGAGCAAAACAAAAGCGGGAGAAAAACAAAAAAGAAAGGGAAACGTAACCTAAACTATGTACAAATATTTATAAGGGATGAGCTACAATAGCTTAGGAAAGGAAATAATTCTTAAAGTGTTCCCCATTGACAGGAAATGGGACGTCTTCACCAGTTAAGGTCTTTAAGAGAAAAGCATTATCTTTGAGGATTTCATCAATTTGAAAGGGGCCAAGCCAAATCTTGTCAAATTTATCATGCCCCCCTTTCTTCTCATGGGCCTTGTCCCAACATAGGACTAGATCAACAATTCTAAAGGCCTTTACTTTGGCTCGGCGTTCGAACCATATTTTGATGATGCCTTGATGTTTGGTAAAAGTTTCAATAGTACAGTCATAGACTTCTTCTAAGTGGAGTAGCTTAGCCAAGCGAGCTTCCCTTCAATCCCCCTCTTCATAAAAATTATTGATGAATTAGAGGGTGTGGATTTTTAGGTGAATTGGGAAGAAAGGCTCAAGGCCATAGGTGAGGTGAAATAGGGAATCTCCCAAGGCAACCTTATGATGTGTACTATTTTCCCAAAGGGAAAAATAGAGTTGGGTGTGCTAGTCCTTGGGATTCCCATCAAGAAGCTTCTTGATGATAGTGATTAGGTTCTTATTGGTTGATTCAACAAGGCCATTACCTTGGGGATAGTAGTTGGATGAAAATTTAAGAGTGACACCATGATCAAAGACCCAACTAGCAAATTTCAGTGAGGGAAAAATTGGGACCATTATTATAGACTAAAGCATACAGGCAACCAAAACAATTGAAAATGAAACTTTCAAGGAAATTAACAACTACCTCTATAGTACATTGTTTACATGCAATAGCTTATGACCATCTAGTATAATAATCAAAGGTGGTTAGAATATACTTGTGACCCATAAAAGATGGTGGGTCTACCAGACCAATGAAGTTGAGACTCTATTATGTGAACAGTCTTACCTCTAAGACTGGTTGCAGTGGGACAACAACATTCCTTTCTTTAGTTGCAGCGGTCTAGAAAACATGGCATGTGCAAACATGATTGCGAACATCCTTGAACACTATGGGCTAGTATTATCTTGCTCATAGGATTTGATGAGCAGTAGAGGGACCAGACCCATGACCTATACCAAATTTTTCATGGAATTATTTTAGCATGCGCACCGCTTCTTCCTTGCCCAGGCACCTGATGTAAATTCCCTCATCATTTTTCTTATAGAGTATAGAATCTTCTAGCATATAGCTGCTAATTTTCTATCTGAGGGCACGCTTCTACACTCCTTGCAAGTGAGATGGATATCTATGGTTCAGCAAGTAATAGACAATATCCTCATACCACTCCCTTGGGGAGACATCTTTGAGTTGATATTTTTGAACTGTGAACTCAGATCTTGCTTCACCTATCATTCAAGTGAGTTCTTGTCTTTTTATCAGTTTCATTGGTTGAATCTCCATTTCTTATTCTTGTAACAAAGTAACCCATTTTTCTCGCCTTTCTCCTAATTTGTTTTGCATTAGGAGTGTCTTCACTATTGGGTCAGGCATTATGGAAAATACCTTGTTGCATAAGATGTAGTGTCTAAACTTATTGAATCGTTTGAAAAGAGAATATGCTTGATTTTCAACATTATGATATATGATTTCAACATCTTTTAACAAAGAAGTCATGAAGGAAATTGGGTGCCTGTTTATGTTGTCATCTTTCTGCGTCAATACGATGGCATAGGAATGATCTAAAGTGTAGTAGGTATAGAATGACTTAGGATAATCAATACTAACTAACATAGGTGTGTTAGCAATAACTTGATTGATTTCCTGAAAGGCCTACTTTTCCTCTGGAGTCCACTCAATTTTGGCATCTTGATTCAACATGGCATTGAGCAGCTTGACAATTTCAATAAAACCTATAATAAATTTTATGACAAAGTTTATCTTTCTGAAGAAAGACTTCAGCTCTTTCTTGCTTCCTAGCAGCTAAATTTTAATTATAACTTCGATACATTTGGGTTATATGTAAATTCATTTCTCCAAGAGGACATGTCCTTGCAACTTTCCCTTAGTCACTCTGAAGATGCATTTTTTTGGATTCAAGGAAATGTTGAACTCTCTACATTTCTAGAAAACCTTACATAAATCAGAGACATGGTCTCCCCTATTCTTTGAAAATATCATAAGATCATCCATATAAATTATGATTCACTTACCAATGATGTCCTTGAACGAAATTCCCATTGCCCATTGGAAGGTGGCACCTACGTTGATCAATCTGAAAGGCATCCTCTTGTATGCAAAAACTCCCCACTTAGTGGTGAATGTTGTTTTATTCCTGTCTTCATATTGTACCATTAATTGATTGTGCCTAGAGTACCCATCCAGGAATGCCATTATTTGAGAACCATTGACTATCTGCAATACCTCATCCAATGAAGGCACATGATAGTTGTCTGTTTTTGAAGCTCTATTCAAATTATAGAAATCAACACATAACTTGATTTCACCATTCTTTTTCCTTACCAGAACTAGATTTTCGAACCACGTGGAGTGTTTGACTAGAAATATGATTCTAGCAGACAACTTTTTCACTTCTTTGTAAATAATTGGCTCAAACAATGCATTGATGGGGCATTGCCACTGGCGAAACGGTCTTACATCTCGCCTAAGAGGAATAGTGTGTGTGATGATTGACATGTCATACATCTTCAAATCCTCATAACTCCAAGAAAATACATTGAGATAATTTTGCAAAGCATCAATGATGCCTTTCTTTTCTTTTGGTGTGCACACCTTACAAATGAATACATTCTTTGAATCCTCAATTGTTCCAAGGTTATGGGTGTTGCACTGATTGTTGATGGAGTCTTTCTTTGCTTGTTGATCCTGATCTCTAATCTGATCTAAGTCAAATATCTTCTCGGGCTGGGCCATATGTCCGGGAATGGTGTTGGTATTAAGGTTGATGACCCCTTCTATGTCAAGCTCAGCCTCTTTAGGCTCAACTTTATCAATTATTTGGGCTGAAAACACACTGGAGTTGGTGATGAAATCTAGGATGTGCTTATCATCATTAAATACTTGGAAATTAGCCACATTGTCTGGCATAGATAGAATGGAGATGAGCTCAATAGTGTATCTCTTGAGGCCAAACAATGATAGGGGTCATAGGGTACTAGCTGCCTGGGCCAAGGAATTAGTGGTGTGATTCTAAGAGTGTGGGATCAATTGAATATTAAATACATCCAGACTCTCTAATAGATCCCATACCCTATGCCTGTAATTGGATGGTCTTCTATCATAGTAGGAGTAGAGTTTTCTTACTTGTTTCATGACTAACTCTGAGTTACCAAAAACTTGTAACCTCTTGACCTTTTTCTTTAATGCCATTAGGAGGCCAAGAACTAATGCCTCATATTTAGCTACATTATTTGTGCAATAAAACTAAAGTCTATGAGCAGTGAAATATGACTTACCCATGGGGCTAATCAGCTTGAAGCCAACTCTAGCTCCTTGCTTAGATTTGGACCCGTCGAAGCATAGTGTGTAGAACTTGGAAGAATCCTTGATCCTAGAATCAACAGGTCTAATGTTTGCTTCCAACAATGTCCTTACTTTAGGAGCCTTAGGTGGTTGTAAAATTTCAATGTGGCCTTGATCTGGTTGCACCAATTGAGCCTCCTCTTTAGGAGTGACTTGTCCTTTAAAGTGTTCAATTATTATTTGACACAAGCATCATTCAAATTCTGAATGGGAAACATTGTGGACCCTACACCAACTAGGTAATAGGAGCTCTTAAAAATTCATTCTTGCACCCAAATTGAGCTGATCTTGTATGCACCTTTCTATAAAATATTACAAGCCATCCAGTAATCCAAGGCTACCATCCTTGTAAGAATCCTCGTCATTTGATTCAATCAGCATTTTGGTGCTTTGAGGCATGTGGGCCAAGATGATAGGTGGGCTGCACAATGTAAGAAGAACTTCCTCGATTGTATCCTCTTCATAGCATTCTTGTTCATCTGAATATGACACAGGGAAATATTTCCCTAGCTCTATTCTAGTAAACAACACCTCATTTGTGTTGTTGTATTCTATAATAATGAATTTCATATGTGGTTCCAAATCTATACAAATCTAATTAAGCATCCCCTTCCATGGCAACCATAGGTGAGAATAGTTTATGGCAGCATATCCAATCAATTCCCGTGTGAAATCCCTTCCCAAGATGATACCATAGGTGTCTAGGATATCAACAACTTGAATTTCAATTGTTTTTTGTATCCTTGGATCAACAACAATTTTGATGGGTATTCGGTTGATCTCACCAACTATGTTGATCTATGTTTTATCAAGTTGTGTCACCTTGCATTGAGAAGGAGTTGGGACTATTCCCAAAGATTTGCATACCATCAAAGGCATGATATTGGAAGAGGCTACCAAATCAAGTGGGAAATTATGAATATTATTCCCAAATATTCTAATGGTGGTTAGGAAGGGAGGGGTTTCAAATTTTTCTTGAAATAGTCCCCCAGTGATATCAACTTGGGTGACCTGACCTTTATCTTTATCAAAACCTTTGTTTTGGGTTTGGGCCTAATCCAACTCCTTGGTAGGTTGTTTCTTTGTTTTCTGATTTGAAGGTAGGTCTACTTTCTTATTGAACACCTATCAAATGATAGGCTCACTTTGTGAATCCTCAAAGGAGACCTACTTGGTGGGTGCTTCCTGGGTTGGCCTAGATGAAGGGGTCCCATTGATCATTTTGAAAAAGGAATTCCTAATGGCTGGGACCTTGAGAGAAACATGAAGGCAGACACACATAACTTGACCTTCTTGAATTCCTCGGCAACATACTCTCCCATTTTCTCAATTTCAGCTTCACAAGGGGCACTTTGGGAGGAGCTAGTATGTTGATTTTGGTTTTGACCTTGTTTCCTATTCTTGTTAAAGTATTGGGTAGGTACATGGGGATATCCTAGGTTGTTGCTAGAATTTGGGTCGAGGGGAGTGCTAAAGTTGTTAGGTGGAGTGGAGGTCATAAAAGGGCCACCTACTTGGCCACCTAATTGTTTATTCCTTAAATCATATGGGGTAGTCCTTTGGTGAAACATTTGAACTTAATCTTCCCCCAACTCTTCTTCATCTACTAGATGGTTATCTATGGAATTAAAGAGTTGAGACAAAGGACTTTCAGTAGTTACCTCTTCTAATTTCTCATCATTTGTGATGAAACTCTCCTTTTTGGGCACGTTTCTCTTAGCCTTTAGGAAAGGAGCTTGGTTGACCACCAACACTGAAGAATCATATGGTTTGGAAGGGAGGATGTCTTTGCACCCCGATTTATCAATGACATTTTGGACCTCTATCTAGAATATCTTCGTACATGTGTGGAACTCATGATAATCCAATTCAGAATGTCAACTTGGTTTATGGATGCGACACCAACCAGACAAGGTAACCTCAACTAGATATACTCCACTTGCGGTCTTTTCATTATTGTTGGGCTGGTCATGGGGCATGGGAATGCCACCACTATTTGGCCTTATGTTCCACGCACGATTTTGTCTCTAGGAAGGCCTTTTGTCAAAGTTCTACTCTAAATTCTGATTTCTTTCACATTTCTATCTCGAAGGAGTACCAGTATCATGATTGTCATGATTGTCATAGTTATCATAGTTGAGGTTGCCCTGGATGATTCTTTGAGATGCTTGCAGCTGGTTGTTCTGGTTCCTTAAGTGTGTCATCTCAGTTGATATCTTCTTGATTATTTCTATCAAATCACTGATCTGGTCCTTTTGTACATTTTTCGGCTATGAAATTGAATTCTAAAGGAAAACTAGTTGCACTACTAGCTAATTTTGATGAGTGGGTAGGAACTCAAAAGCTTGAATATATGTCAGCACTTGGGGTAGTTGAGCATGAACTTGCTGCTACTAGGGCTGCAAGAATTGAGGCACGAGAGGTATCTGATTCAATGGTTGTCTTGAGTGAGGCACCATCATGAGTTGAAAAATTGGATTCATCAGGGGTGTCTATTGCACCGGAGCCTGTGTAATCCCTTGGACTTGATATGGATTGGAAACTAGCCCCAAGGATAGCAACAAACTAGTGATGCGTTATCCCAGATCTGTACTTGCCTTAATCACTTATGCATAGGCCTCTGTTAGCTGTCCGAGTGGTAGGTTCATTATTTTCATGAAGGAAAAATTGAGGTTGTCCAAGGCTGCATAGTACACCAGGTGGGTGGAAGCATCATCGACTATGTAAGGTGTCTGTAGTCTCATGTACACGCAATGAAATTTGTCATTAAATGAGATGATTGGCTTGTTGAATTCTCTTTGAATGGCCCTAAATTATTGGTATAACTCAGAGGACTAACCAAGACTTTGAATTTTTGCAAGAAATCCTCCTCCAATAGGTCCCAAGTGTTAATGGACCTAGTCACCAGATGGATGTACCAGTAGAAGGCCTCCTCCCCAAAGGAATAGGGAAAGAGTTGGAACACCACATCCTCATACTAAATCTACATGTCTTTCAAAGATTTTTGAAAGATATTGAGGTGTTCTTTTTCTATCCTCTATGGATCTTGAGGGTTGAACTTCATGAAAAATCCCTTCGGGTTCTTTGTTATATCATGTTAAATGTTGAAGGATAGAGGAGATGGATTGTTTCCCAACCATGTGATGGGAGGATGAGGTGGAGGAGGTTGCACCATATTGACCTGAGATTACAAAGGAGCAACAAAATTTACAGGAACAATGCCTAGAAAGGGAGCTACGTTGGGCTAGAAGGCAGCGCTTAGACTATTGGAGGTGACAGCTTGGAAGGCTATTTGAAATGGCTGAGAGGAAAGATGCATTGCCAAGGATGAAGGAGAGGGTGGAGGTGAATGGGCGGAAGGAGAGGATAATGGTGAAGGTGAAGTGGGTTGGTTAGGTGTGTTAGAGGTAGATGCTTCCCCTCTTCTAGCTCTTCTAGCTTGGGTAGGGGGTGGTAGCTCTTGAAATTCACCTTTGTTTGGTGTTGATCTTAAAACTCTATAAAATCTTTCAATGGATAATGACCCAATTCAATCCAGCTTAGCTTAAAAGAGGCCATCCTTCTAGTGCCAATTTTTTTGATGGGTGTTTTAGCACTTTCTCAACAAAGGTAGTGAATAACTGCACTAGCACTCTTGAAAGAAAATATCCAATAACAAGTTGCTAAAAGTCACACCAAGGTCTCTCGGGTTTCAGGTCATGACTTTCTTGGAATGTCTTAGTTGTTTTAAATGTGATCTTGCTAGTAATCATAGGGAAGACTTACGAAAGTTAGGTTGGGAGGAATTGGTTCATTCAATGGAGCTCTTAAGATGGGAAGTTTACTATATGATTGTTGTAGGTTCAAACAATAGTCCAAAACTCCTATTTCAGCTTCAGATTTGGATTTACAATGTGCAATGAACCTTGTTCAAAGTCACTAAAAAAAAGGAAAAAGGGCAAGGAAGAGAAGAGGTTCTTGGATCTAAAACTAGCAATGAACGATGACAATGGAGGTTGCTACATAGGGCCAACCTTCCCAAGACTTAGCTCCACTTAACCAAGAAAGTCTACAGTATCATGAAGCTAGTGCAATCTTCTAAGGACTATAAATTTCAGCTTTTCATTCACCATGAACATGAATAAAGAGATGAAATTTAAATGCAGCAATGATATAAAGTTTAGACTAAATTTTCATAGTTTTATATCATCAAAATGCAACCAAAAGTATGAACTAAGAAGAGGTCAACACCATAGCAATCTCTAGCATCAATGGACAACATCTAACTCATCTACTAAAGAAAATTGTAACACATAGAACAACAAAGTAAATCTACTCAAATCCACTAAGAGAAGAAGAATCATGTAACGTAAGTTGGAACTCAAGAATCCACCAAATCAATGAATTTCTATTAACATTCCAATAGCATGTCTTTACAACAACTCAACTTTCATCAAAGTGAGAGGAGGGGACCTCTATTTATAGTTTTCAAAAAGAAAAATGAGTGGCCAAGATTCACTTTACATTATGGTTTCACCTACCCCAAAATATATATCAATTTTAAATTACATTTTTTCTTCTAGCCTATTTTGTCCTCTAGTGAGCAGCACTATAGCTCTTTTGTCTATTTTCTGATTTCTTTTTGCTATAGCTACACTATGAGGAATTCATCCTAAATAACATGCTTTTCAACTTCCTTTTGCAATGTGGAATACTCTATGAATTTCTTAATCATTGGTTGAAGCTTATCCCACTCCATGATGTCAGATTGAAGCACTTGAAAGTTCAATTTCCTAGATCGGTTGGTGAGCGTGTCCCAATCTTTGTTGCATTTAGCTATATTCTACATTATGTGTTCTGACTGGGCAAAGGCATGAGCAACAAAACCCATAAAATTTACTGTGAGCTCATCCGCGGTTCCATTTTCTATCTTCTTATGGAAGTAGGGTCTTATCTTCTCTAGATCTAGCTCAATGGTGGGCACCTCAAAATTTGTCATTAACTTCAGGTAATCCCCACAAGCCTCCTAGATTTCCTTGGCCTGATCAATATTTTGTTGTAATTCATGGAGCACCCATTCTAAGATCTCCTTCCTATGATCAAGGCCCAATTTCTAGTTTTCCATGAGCCAATGATTGTCCTCCACTAGAGCAAGCTCCTTTTCCAGTGTTTTCTTGAGAATCTTGAGGATCACCTCAATTTTAAGATATGTAATTCTATATAACTTAGGGAATTCAATCAGTGCAAAAATTACTCATTCCTTTAAGATAACTTTGTACCTCCAAGAACTTGTTTGTTGTCCTGACATCATGACCAATCCCCAAGTTTTTGTTGTAGAGGACCTGTGAGATCCAGTCATCCATGGCCTTTTTCCAAATCTTTCTCATTTCTAGTGTGCTAATGTGCTCTTTTGATAGTAGCGATGGGGTAGCTGACGATGTGGTAGGGAGCTCGTCAATTGAAGACCATTTTTTAATATAGGTTGTTAGATCTGCCACCTGTGCCTTTAGCTCCTCCTTGGAGGTCTTATCCTTATTCATTTGATGCACAATGGTGGTGATGGATCCCTGAAGATGGTCATTTTTTTTCTCTCTTTTATTTGTCCCCTAAGTCAATGGTAGAAATTTTGTAGTTGACCGGTTCCTCACCAATCATTGGGGTGGAAATTTGCACCATCCTTGATCCAGATGTATCCATAGTCAGCTGAGATCTGAACTTTGATTTATTTTTCTTCTTCATGCTGATTTGGGCTCGAGCCAAGATGGCTTCCAGCCTTACTTTTGGATCTGTTGGATCAAGGTCTTCTTTTCCAATTGTTTTTCAAGCCACCCAGGAATCTGAAATTTCCCTTTTGGTGATTTCTGATCACCTTCCTCTTCACGGGTGTGTTGGATTTGCAATGTCTTTTCACCCAAGGTTTGCTATTCTGGATTTTTCCCTTCTTCTTCATTTGAGTCTTGAATAAATACAGTTACTTTCTTTGGGGACATAGCAGCTACACGCTCCTTGGGGTTATCTTCTTTTTCAAAAAAAATCTCTTCTTCTTCTTCATGCTCATGCTCTTTGTGGTGTTCCATCTTCAAGCTTTTTATTATTTCAGTCTCTTCTTCAGACTTGTCTTCTTATTTATTTTCTTCCTCTCCCTCTTCTTGTTCTTTTAGACGAGGCATCTCTTTATCATGTTTGGGCCCTTGATCATGTTCCCCTATTGGAGGTTTAGTGTCCTCCATTTCCTTATCAGTATTCCTTTATTTTGTGGTAGGCTGCTTCTCGATCTCATCTCCAACATCCTTGAGTTGTTGGGCTAAATCTTCCTTGATCTCCTAGTCAATGGTCTCCACAATGTACTTAGTGCTTGTATCTTCATGATCCTTCTTGGAGGATTGTGCTCCCTCATCAATCACAAGGTGCTAATATATGGGATGCTTGTGGTAGTCATCTACTTCTTCCATTTTCTTGCTTGCTTCCTTTTGTTGCCTATCCAACTCCTCAGAGATTTACATCATCGCTTCCATTGAAGGAGGCTCGGTAGGAGGAGGAGGGATGAGAAGACCATTTATAGCATGAGCAAGGGTGGCCTACACTGCAAGGTTTGTAAATATTCTTGAAAGCTCTGATGGAATATTTTGCATGTATTTGGTGAAAGCTTCTAGAAGGGTGAGAGTGGGCATCGTGGTTGTTGTAGTGGTAGTGGGAAGAGACAATGATGGAGAGATGGACAAGGAAGAGAGTGGGGAGGTGGTGGTAGATGAGTAATCTATAGTTATGACTTGAGCCACAAGAGAAGTAGAGGCAAGGTGGACTAAAATGTCCACTACAGGCGGAGAGGTGGCAACCACTGCCTGTGAAATAAGAGGAGTAGTAGTAGTAGCAGCAATTGCAGCTAGGGAAATAAGTGTAATAGGTGGAGACTTTATTTGTTCAACCCCTTGTTCCTCTCCTTCATGGAGCAAGTCCTCCTGAATGGTGGGAATCCCTATGAAATTGCTTGATTTCTTTCATTTCTTGGAGGTTCTAGCCTCCGAAGCCTTCCCTGAAGACTCCTTAGATTTTTCCTAGTGTCCAGCCACTTCTTTTCTTTTCTTTGACCATGTATTAGGTGGAGACACTAAAGTCTCTCCCACTGGGTCAGCATCAGTAGTGGAACCATCAGTTTCACCCTCATGTGGATCATTAGGCTCTGCATATGTTAGTGCTACTCCTTGCAGCTTTTATTGGGAAATCTATCCATCAATCCATTATCTTGTTCTTCCTCAACCACTTGTTTTGGCACAGGGAACAATTTTACTACCTTGATAAAGTATGTAGTCATGCACATGTATTGTCACATACACACCTCCTTGTCATCTTTGAAATTAGCCAAAAATTCTTCAACATTATGTAGGTGGGAATATTCTAATCCAACCATCTTCTTGAGTTTACCATATGGATCCATTCATGGCTGAGCAGTATGGAATTTTACGTTATATTCATTTAGCTCATTGTTTGAATACTCTACACATTGGGATGTGTGGAGATTGTACAATCCTTGGAAAAAGGAGAGGGTATAAGGAACCCTCACTCTATGCTTTTCGCTTAAGAGGGTGTGTTCTCGATGTAGTTGTCAAGAGAGTTTGAGCAATATTAGCTAGTCATTTGGGTATCGGGGTAGCTTGTATGGTTTATCAAAGAAACCCTTGACTCAGATGTAGGTGAATTTTGGAAATTTTATAAATAGAAAGCTGAAACGATGAATGAAGGCATTGGAATTGTGTGAGACTCTCCTTTCAGGGTCAGCTCCAAGCATTTTTATAATGTGGCCAGTGACAGCATCATTAACTCTACAATAGTCCCTCTTAAATTTTTTGTATTGGATTTGAGGGTACTTGTCATACACCTTTAGTACCCTTTCTGGAGTAAATTTGGCACCACAAATAATTGCCTATATTGGGCTTGGTCAACAAGCAATTAGAATAGGTACCATGTCATATAGAACTTGGAGGTTTTCTTTACTACCATAGACTACTCATGCAAGCGGTCACTAATCATTCTAGCCCAATAAAAATAGGTGTCTCCTCCAATGATCTCCTCAATGAAATAGAACATCCAAACCTGGAAGAAAGCCACAATCGGAAGGCCCATAACTCTGCTCAAAAGAGTTACCAAGTCATGGTAATCTTCATAAAAGTATCTTTAGAAGAGCCCTTGGGGCACTTTATTATTGCTTCCCCTCTTGTCCTTTAGCCAATATTGATTGATTAACTTCTTACACTTGAGGAGATCAGCATCCCACATCTGCTTACCATATTCTTCAGATGTTCATTCCATCTCGTTGAAGGTAGGGATGCGAAAGGTCCTCCCTATTGACTTAGTGGACAAGTCATCCAACACATTTCCATCTTTGTCCACTATTTTCTTTTTCTCTTCTTGCTATGCCTCCCTACAAACCATTACAAGTTCAGGGGCTATGAGAGCCAGTGGGAATCCTGTAGCCTTAGACAATTCACTGCTTCAGATTCTTCTGGTATTTTCTTTTGTAGGGTGGAGTCTGACCCTCTGTTTAAAATCATCAATGTTGATGTGCCCTAGATTGTTGTATGTGATTTCCTTCCAGTCAGTGGTTACCTTTGAGTTGATGGGTCCCCCCGAGAACTTGTATCTCATTTGATCTTTATCCTCTTTGCATCTAGGTGCTTTGGTGATCTTCTTCCCTTAGTCTTTCTCTAAGGCCACCCCTGAGGATCGGGTAGCTCGTTCGGTATATCCCAAAACCAAAGGAGTAGTAAATGATTCAAGCATAATAATATGAGGAACATTAGCCAAAATCCTACAAAACAATGTTAGATCAAAAAAATCATGTTTGTTTTTCGTTTGGAGGAAATTGGGCAATGCGAGCCCAGGGGCACAAAATTCCCTAGGCTATTAGCTATTTTGGAGGCTCTTCTATTGAAATTAAATTGGTAGGGTGACATCCCTTAGGAGGTATCCCGTAATCTGGGATCCATGGGGTCGGAGAATGGTAGTCGCTTCGTGTTTGAACTTTAAGGGCATGGGCCAAAGGATGCAGAACGATGCCAGATATTCACCATTTGAAACAATACCGGTGGGATGGAAGTCTAGCAAGGGAGGCTCACATGGTCATGTCTATAGGGGGGCATCAGCCATAATTCTTCTTTTGATCTTACTTTTATATTCTGATGGGAGGTTCTATAGTGCCAGGAGACAGTGAACCTTTATCGTTGGAGTGGCATGAGATGGATGTGAGGCCACAAAGGGTGGCCCACAAGTGAGGACCCATGAGAGAAAATGACTTAATCAATTTTGGATATGCAAAAGGAATGGCCATGGTGAGCTTGGAGCCCGAGAGGTGGAAGGATGTTGTACGATGATCATCAAGATAGTGATGAAGAAATGGCTACCCACAGGTTGCAACCCACAAGAGTAAACAACTTCTCCCAGTCTAAACCTAGCATCTTTTGATAGTGAAGAGGTGGATGAAGGGTTGGGTTTTGCAAAGCATAAGGATGGAGACTGAAGGATGTTTGGAATGGTGAAACCCAAATGAAGTCCCGCAAATGGAAGTCTGATGGACTCCACCCGCATGACTTAGACCTTAGTCATTTTCATGAATTCAAATTTTGGGAAGCATTCATAACTACGAGACTCAATGGATGGAGGATGACATCAAATGGCCGTTTGGAATGGTAGGGAAGCAACGGCTACCTGCGAAAGGAGGTTTGTGATTTCGAGCTCGAGAGGGTTTGAACTTGTGATTTTTGTAATTTTGTCTTTGAGGAGTGACTATGAGGGGGGGGGCCAATAGGTGGAATGATGGGTCACAAATGTCATTTTGAATGGCAGAGCCTATGAGCAATTTGCAGGTGGAGGCCCACATGGTCAGACCCGATAGGGTTGAAGGATGTGCCATTTTTGAAAGTTAGTGATTTTCAAGGGAAAAAAATGACAACATGAGGGATGTAGGACCAAGGGGCACAATTACCATACTCATGAACAATGGTGGGGTCATCAGGTTTTGAATGCGACCATATCAATTTTTTGAAGGATTTTTTGAGTTTTCAACTTATGGGTTTTCTGAGGAGGTCATTTCTTTACTAGATCTCATCACTTTCATTAAGAAAATACTTAAGAATTTTTTATTTTGGAGTAAAAAAAGATGGTGAGGGGTGATGAAAAAATCACCTCATAATCCTGAATGACTATTGATGAATCACTCTTTGATTGTTTCTTGAATCAACGAACGAAGGCGGAGGTGGGGACTGGAGCTCTAACATTTCTTTCTATGCAAGAATTTTTTGAAAATGATAGGTCGGGTGAGGTATTTATAGAAAATATGGAATTTAGTTCCCTCATTGAATGCTCATACAACATCCATCCTAGTTGGTGAATAGTCACTTAGAAATCATAGTCAGGATGGTGGGATTCACTGATCGAATGGCGGTCAAGGACTAGCCATTTGGAAATGGACGACGGTAAAAAAACCAACGTCGGCCATAGGTCTTGTGGGGCGGGAGGATGTCGGGTGTCCACTATTCAAAATGGTAAAGGAATCAAAGAAATCCACAAAGGGCAACCCGTAGGGGTGAACCCACACTGGCTAGAGGATGCCAGTTTAAAGACTTGAAGGCAAACAACCAAGGAAATCCCGCAAAGACTTAGGACTTTGAAAATTTAAGGGGAGAAAAATGTGGCCAACTCAAGATGATTCTTTCAAGATTGATCAACCATTTAGGACTCAAAATAGGGGGCACACAAAATGAGGTGAGATAAAAAGTGACCCAGCTCAGGTGAAAAGAGAGGGTCCCCATTCTGAATGGGGCATGTGTGTTATAGGCACAACAAAACCTGGCAAACAAGTGCCTTACATAAATAAATAACTTTCCATCCACGAGGATCTCTATAGCTTTTTTTATTTTATCACACTTCCATTGCATCCCATATGTCCTTCCATTCAACCATCCATGTCTACATCATAGCTTGATTATGTGTTCACATCATGATCCCTCCTAGTACTACTTGGTGTATTCCCAAGGTCAATCTATCCTACCTATATCGAAGTAGTCTATTGCTCCATGTTGGGGGAATGTTTGTGTAACTACATTGGGTCGGATTCATGTGTATCCTTGATGTCCTTAAAATCAAAAATCCAAAAACATCAAAAAATCCTTCAAAAAATCCAAAAACATAAAAAAATCAAAAATCCAAAACAGGTCAAAAATCTAGAAAAATCAAAAGTGGAGTCATCTTGTCAAACTACATCATCTCTGAGCTTGAATGTAGGTAAGGTTGATCTTTGAATCATCCCTCAAGACCCTTAGGTCAGTCCCTTAGGAGTCCATCATAATAAGTTAGCAATCCATCTTGTTTGTATCTCATCGATAATCAAGTCATCAGTCGAACTACGTGGTCTCTGTGTTTATAACATAGGCAAGGCTAATATTTCATCAACCCCCAAGAACCCTAGGATAGTTCTTTAGGTTAGTCTCTTGGTCAAAATCTCAGAAAATACCAAAAACATTAGAAAATTTAAAAATCAAAACAACCTCAAAACATCTCAAAAATACCAAAAACATCTAAATATTTGAAGAAAAAATCCATCCATCTCATCTCACTTTCACTCGCAATTAAAAAAACTCATAATAAATCAATCGTCACTTTCACCCTTTGGTAAAACAACTAGAAACAAGTCTAGCAGGTTAAAAGTGTGTTCTCAATCATCACGGGTCTCAAGTCTAGGTTAGTAGGTAAGCTGGATAGTCAAATTGGAATATCAATAGCCCATTATCCAATCAAATCCAAAATCATCTGATAACATCATGTCCTAGGATGCATCCTTCCAGCAATGGACATCAACATCAAGTATCACTGTAGTTTAGTCTTGGCTAGTAATATGAAGAACATTAGCTTGTTTGTTTACTTTATCTTTGTCTGTTTGACTTATCTTTTTGCATGCATTTTGATGACCTCTTGATGATGTCCAAACAAAAGGTTTTAGAGAGAAATAAATGGGGCAATGATCATTATCTTTTTATCTTCTGTATATTCTTGTAATATAACTTGGTCATACATACTTTGTTTAAGTGAAGGGAGGATGTTTTAGGTGTCTTGTTGACCACATAGGAAGGCTTGCCTTCCTATGTTTTGGTCTGAGATGTTAGAAATATCTAAACTACATTTTAAATAAGGTTTCATATGCCAGGTGTGAACATGGATACTCTTATTTGATTGTCGAGTCAAAGTCCATCACACTAGCTACAATGCCATTCTAGTTATTTATACCTTGATGCATTGTGCCTATGTGTGTTATCAAACATAAGGTAAATGGCCCTTTTAAAATCCCAATTCTTCATAAGTAAATAGTCATCATCATCATCATTAATAATGTAGGCTTGTTGGATCCTCATTTCATTACCCTATTTCTTGCATATTCTTTTTGTAATAACATGGTACCATGACAGTTAATCAAAAACATCGCTAGTGCATCCACTCTACATCCACAAACCATCAACATAATGCATATCATATCATATCATATAGGAAACATTAATGCATTACATTTCATCATTAATATAGATACCTCATACACCATGAGTTTGCATTCATAAAAGGTATCATCACACAGGCATTATTAAAATCATATCATTGCATCGTCACATTTACACCATCATATCATTTTCATCCTCGCATAGCATCTCATAATCATTACACATCATAAATCATTACATATCAATGGGAATTCATATCATAGGCATATCACATCATAATAATATTATTACATATCATAATCATTTTCATAAATCATGTCATAATAATTTCACTTTATCATATCATTACAAATCATTACATGCCATTAGTTCATATCATAATAGTGCATTTACAAATCATTTCAAAACATGAATCATCACATAGGCACATCATATCACATAGTATAAGACATAATCATCTCATATCACCATCATTTCATGATCATTTACATGTCATAATCATATTACATTACATATCATTATTTGAAGTTGTGAAGACTAGTAAAGATTTAGTATTCTAAGTATTCTAATTATTTAGCATTCATACCATTACATTTCATGATCATAAATCACAATGCATAATCATAATAATTGCATAACATAACCATAGTATATCATAAACCATAAATATCATAGGTCATATCATATCATAAATCATCATAACTAGTTTGCATCAAGTACATTGCATTTACATATTGTATCCATCATATCATTTGCATCAACATATCATCCATTTATGCATCATCACATCATACAAGAAAAGGATATAAAAACATTTGCATCACATCATAGAATCATAAATCATATTACATCACATAGAATAAATGCATGCATCACATAAGATAGAGTCATATCATCACATATAGGAAATTAAATACATCCATCCATCAGGCATAAATAAAATATTACACATCTCATAAATAGATCATATATATATCATAAAAAATATAACTATCATGGTACAAAGATCAGGATCAAACATATGTATCAATTAGGTATACAAATTCCCATGAGGCTATAAAAAATGGAGACCATGGATTTCAAAAAGAATGTTGTCTCTAAACAAAAATGTGAGGCTAGCCATGCTAGCTGCTCCCCTCACCCACCTATCTCTTAGCATGGTCCTCTACCTACCTCATCTTAGTCTGCTAAGAGAGCTCTGGCACTTGAGCCCCTACTGGTATCACCTACTTATAATGAACCTTGTAGTACTCAACCTCTTTGATGGCCTCATGGTACATCCATGTTGATATTGTCCTACCCTAGGATGCACTAGCCATACTCTCTAGTTGTCATCTTTGG
The DNA here is from genome assembly GCA_007115665.2 of Sequoiadendron giganteum. NCBI lineage: Eukaryota > Viridiplantae > Streptophyta > Pinopsida > Cupressales > Cupressaceae > Sequoiadendron > Sequoiadendron giganteum. The sequence continues at coordinate 557,795,016 of CM021107.1, read as the reverse complement.
CCTATCTCTTGATCCCACTTTGATCAAGCCTAATATCTCTCTGAAGTAAGGGTTTGGACCTACTATCTGGCCTAGTCCTTCTCAGCCATAAGTACTTGCACCTGTGCTTGTAACTACTGAATCAGTGCATCTCTCTGATTTGGCTGAGGTGGTGGTGGCAGTGGTGGGGGTTGCTATTGATGGTCCCTTAGTAAGATCTAATGATCCCTCTACTCTATCTGAAGTGGAGGTGGTCCACCTCCCCCTCTTCCTCTATCACCATCTCCATCCTCATCTCAAACTCCTCTGACTCATCATCCCCACCCTCGCCCTGCTGATTGACCTCTAGATCTCCATCGTGGGGGTGCTACTCCTAGATCTATCAATCTGATAGGTGGTCTAAATCATGTAGTATAGGCTTGTGTCACCCCTACATCTACCTATCCCTAATCATAAGGCCATGGTTTGGCCACTAGTTGTCTAAAAGAAGTCATTGCCTACTCGGCTACGATCAGCCTACCCCATGTAGTCTCCCTTGTGGTATAGGAAAATATGGCCACGTACTGGTCATTAGGTCAATCTTGTTTCTCCCCAAACTATTGATCCACTCGATCTACTAGGTACCACTCTATCATAGTGTGCTCCCTTCCCTACATGAACCTATCTTGCCTAGCAAAAAGAGTTGTTGAACGTCATCATACAATGCAGGTATACCAAAGCAGGGCCTCCATGTGAAGACTACCATCTCATTGATAACCCTCCTCCAATGAGGGATGTTGGTTTCCCCTATGTGTGTAAAAGTAAGAGCCCCTCCATACCGCCAGACTATAGGATCATTTGGCTCCATGACAAGTAGTGTAATCTATGGGAAAAGAACTGCAATGTGCTCCTAGGCCTAGATATGTAAGAGTGTAACCTCGATCCCGATGGCTCTATTGTCGAAGTATGCAAACTCATGAAGATCATGGTAGAGTGAGGCCAACATCACTTTTCCCCATGAAAAACATTCTCTCTGGAAGAGCATCCACTCCTAGGCAAGACCCCATACCATATTTAAATATTGGTTGCACCAATCTAGTGCCACAAGGCCTGAAATGATAGCAACAACAATCAATCTAAAGGTGGGCACTATGCCCCTATACTACTCAATCCTGATTTGGCCCTCAGAAAAAATAATCTCATCAAGCTCCATAATCTCAAAGCAGGCATCTGTCCCAACATCCGCATCATAGATAACCTACTCTCTGTGGATTGGTAAGCGAAGGATGCACTAGACATCCTCTAGAGTAACTGTCGCCTCACCTGTGGGCAACTAAAATGAGGAAGTTTTACTGTGCCATTTCTCTGCCAAAGGTGTCATCATGCCTAGATGTGTCCAGACAAGGGGTGCATAGGCAATGTACCACAATCCTATCGCCCCAAGGTGCTCCTGGAGTAGGTCATGCATACCAACCAACCCACTAAGTATTAGGGACCTGTACTCTTGTGAATGTAGAATCCCTAGGTCCTCCTGCACAAGTAAAGCCATAGTGTCAAGCTTCGTAAAAATTTGAGATCCTTTTTTGAGTTTTTGTAACTGAAACAACAAATGTGTCACTATTTACAATTGTGTCATTTTTTGGAAGTTCCAAACTACACCGCTGGAACCCTCTAAAGTCCAAACTATGTCATCACAACATAGTTTGACAGCAAACCACTTTAACACCTAGACCTAAATTCGAAATTGAGCCACTGCAGTGCAGTTCACAAATGCAGCAAACTTTGACATGCCAAAACCCTAATTTATAAACTAGACTGCAATGACGCAATTTTCAAATATGACGCACTTTAAGGTTGAAAAATACTGATTAAGCACTTTTAGTGGTGCCAAATAATTCCACTTGACTCTGTTTGACCTTAGACCCAAATAAATGTGCATAAAAATAAAAATAAAAAGTTGAGTAAGGGTCACATACTAGTGGTCCTGCGCTTGGTAGTCGTTGATGTACTCGCACTTGATCCAAAACATGATGTGGAAACACTCGTTGTGCCATCTCAAACAGTGGTTAGAGCTCTAAACTAAAAAATCTCTTAAGGATGGATGTGCAAATGAATTCAAAGTGACCCCTTGGGGCCTATTTAAGGTTGAAAGTTAGGGTTTTTTACCTTGTTTAGTCATCCAACTAGGGTTTTAGACTCCTGATCCCATTTTCACCCAACTGAGGGTCATTTTACATCATTTTTTTTGCCTTTTGGCACATTTTTGGCATCTTGGAGCCTTTTTGGACCCATTGGGTAGCTTGCCCTCTTTTTTTTGAGATGTCCCCCGAAAAATCCAAATTTCATTTGATCTCTCAAGGGGGCAGTATACTAGCATAATCCTTCTCACTGGGGCAGCAGTGGGGCATCTAAAAAAAATGAAATTTTTTGAATTTTGATCTATGCAGTTATTCTTTGAACCAACGTAGTAGGTACATTGCTTCAAAGAGGGGAAAAATATAGACACGAAAATTATCGTGATTGATCCTATACACTTGATCCTAATTTTACTAACACCGGTTCATCCTAAATCATCTCCTCTGCTAGTAATTTAATTAAATAATATTTATTTAATTAAATTCATCATATTTCCTCTCTTAATTAAATAAATCAAATTTATCTGATTAAGTCATCATCTTCTATTAATTAAATAAATCATTTTGTTTAATTAATCTTAGGGTCACTCTTTTAATTAAATAATTCATTTTATGTAATTAATCTCTAAAGTCATCTCATTTAAATTAAATAAATTCATCTTTATTTGATTTAAAACTATCGCCATTCCCTTTAATTAAATAAATTAAACTTTATTTAATTAAGTCTAAATTCATATTCCTCTCAACTTTGATTTAAATTAATCCAAAAATCTAAATCAAATTGTCACATTAGCTAAACTCCTTTTAAATTAATCAAATCCTAATTAATCTTAATCTTATTCCATCAAATCCTCTAGATTTTGCAACTTGAACAAATAAATCATTTTATTGATTTATTAAATCTTTTATCTTCTCTCAACATGAAATCAATGAGAGAATATTCCTCAAATTCAAAAATCCCTCCAAAATGATGTGTACATCCAACAAGGCTTCAAAGGCCTCTTACATGTCCTTTGCTTTAAGCCAAGTGGCATTAACTTCATTTCTTCTTCCCTCCAACATGTCATTTCCCCAAATTTCAAATTCCACCTAATAACATTTATTGGCACAGTGACTAAAATGTGCTCAACTCTCATCCCCTAGTATATTGACAAGTGGCACAATGCCATTGGTCCCTTATTTAATCCCACATTCATCCTATTCTTCAATCTTCCATTCCTCAAATCTATAAATAAAGAGTTTCTCTATTGGTTTTGGATCCATCAACTAAGAGAATAATCACTATAGGAGTTTAGCATTTGAGTTCATAACATTTCATATTTTGCAATCAATTTATCTAGGTTATTGGAAAATTTCATCAAGGAAGCACAATCATCACTGAAGATCATCACTTTACATCAAGGAATTTGAAAGTTCCATTTTCCACATCAAAATGGCACCAATTCCCCCATCAAAATAGCACCAATTCCCCATGGGATGCTAGTTGGATTGTTTAGAATAAGATTTCATAGCTTTCATTTGTTATTTTACCTTGTTTTCTTGTTCTTCAAAATCAAATGAATTTCATGGGTAGTGTTTATTCTAGATTTTTTTCTTGACTAATATCGTTTTGTTTTGTCATTTTGGTGTAGGTCTAAGATATCCATTCACACACTCACATCTTTTTTGACTGTTTATATGCCAAGGAAACTTGGAATCTATTATGTTTTAATAAAGACATTTGGGACACAAGACATAAACCAAGGCCTAACAAAATCCTTTTCCTTTTTTTTTTTAAAAATGGAAAAGATATAACATTGTTTTGCAACATTGTGGCTATTGAAATTCTTTCGGGCATTTGGAAATTGAGAAATGGTGAGAAATTTAATGGGGCTAGGAGGGCACTTACTAAGTCTGCTAAAAGACTCATTCTATTCAAAACTTTTGTGTAGATTTCAATGATTGCAAAACTGTCCAAGAAAAAATTTCTAAAGCTCCTGGAGGATGGTACAATGTCACTCAATCTTCACGAGGTTAATTTTGGTCACAGTTGGAAGCACACCACATAAATATTTATCAAGGCCTTGGAAATATTTCAAAAATAATTTAATGAAAAGTTAGCCAAAGACAATCAAGAAGGGGATGCTCCAGCTCTCCTTAGCATTAAGGACTTTACCAAGGATGAAGTTGAGGAAATTGATGCTCTTTTAAGAATGAAGAATATGGTTCATAGAGAGTGTGAAACACTAGAAGTACTTCAATTTTTATGTTATTTTGGCAACACGTTTGACCTCTAGCTATGTTCCTTTCCAAGTACTCAGTTAAAACTAGTATGATGCTTCCTTTGGGTGGATTCACACATAGGATTGGCTAGCTTTGCAATATTTTGGGAAACATATTATGTATAGGTGTCCCCATAAAATGGTCTAATTTTTTATTGGAAGTTGTGGTTCCATGGTTACAGGTACAGGTGAAATGTAGTTTTGGAAATAATCATAGCTCTTCGGCTTTGCATAGTGTCTATATTGCATAGATGAGTAGTGATAATGTAAAAATCTTAATGTTAATTTGTTGACTATAAAGGGGCACATAAAACTATTGATTTTGTATTGGGAGGGTCAATGTAGTAGTGTTGTTGTATATCACCATGTAATACTATTGCTCTATCTATATTCAATACAAAAATACCCCAAAATGGTTAGAGAGGGAGAAAAATTGCTCATTACACAAATGTTCATTTGAAGAATTTTATGGAGACTTTGATATTTGATGATAGTTAGGTGGATGAGAAATGGATACTATATTAGGTGATTTTTGTAGCATCGTAAATTATCTTCCTTGAAAATTTCACACTAGGTTTTACTCCCTCCTAGATGTGTTTGGACCTAATTTTCTAAATTATGCATTCCATGGCCCATATTAACATTTATCGGAAAACCAAATGTGAAATATCAAAGTATGCATCTAATATTTCCCCTAACACATTAGATCCAAGAAAGGAGGGATCTGGTCTAGGGCCCCCTATGCCCTAGATCTCTTAAGTTGGCCCCAAATTTAAATGTGCTAGTGGTGGTAATTTATTATTTTAGATTCAAATCCTAATTGTTGGCTATCAGGATTTAATTTTTGGGAAATTAGAAGAACTACGTATAAATACATAGTATTTTCACAATTTTAATTAACAAGAAACTATTGAGAAATATACTTCAAAAAATCAATTCAAGATTTGTCAAGAGTAGAATTTGTAGAATTATTGCAGTACTATGTTGCATTGATGATCTCTTTGATCAAAATTGTGGTACAACACTTTCTAAAATATCAACCTAAGAGAATTGAAAATAAGATATGGTCATTATGAGTTCATGGTGTTACCATTCAGTTCAAAAAATGCACTAGCTATATATTCATGAACTTGGTGAACATTATCTTCAAGGATTGCTTGGATTCATTTGTTCTTTTCTTTCTAGATGATATTTTGATATATGCCACACATGAGAAAGATCAATTATATCATTTAAGGTTAGTGATGTAGTAGTTGGGAGCATGATATTTATGATAACCTATCCAAATTTGCATTCCTCATAAGCAAGTGTAATTATTGGGCCATTTTCTTTCTATTGAGGGATTTATTATTGATTTGGGAACATGCTTATATTTTTTTGTAACTACATTCCCTTTGAGGTTTCAGGTGTTGAGGTCTTCTATAAGGTTGGTTAGTGAGTTGTATATTTGTGCTACTATGTTTAGTTGCACAAAATGGAAGTGTTCTTTATTTTCAAATGGTTGTGTCAATGGTATTGAATATTATGATGATTTGGAATATTCTTGGATGTTCTAGAGAGTTTTTGTTTGGTCTTTGAGATGTTTTTTGACCTAGAGAGGCATGTATGAGATCACTTGTTAATGTTAGTGTAGGTTTAGCTTATCTGGTGTGATAGCGCTAATTATCGAGATTGTGTGTTGTTTATGGAAGTGTGGAAATTTTTTTCGATGTATATTTGGGTCCTATTTAACCCTTGGCATGGTCTTCCTTCACTTCTTTCCACCAAGGAAGTGTTTAGTGCCAACCTATTTTGGTGTTAAATACATTTGAGGTGCATATGTTTAATTGTTGCCAACCTAATTGAGATTTTTTAGGTCACAGATGGTATACATGCAAGGTGAATTATTGGAGGTGTTTTGTAGTGTGTGTAAGATGTGAAATATGTGAATTTTATTAAATGTGGTGGTCTGAGTGTGAGATTAAACAATTATGAATTTCGGATGCAGTGAGCTGATTGTGTCTACATTTCAATACATTAAGTGATTTTTTTGTGCTTTAGTGGAACTAAACCTTCAAAATGAATCTTGAAATCCAATGGACTAATGCATCTCCTTATTCATCTAGTTCAAAGGAGGGGTAATAACCCCAAAATTCTCCTAGATATAATCAAATGTATTGTTAGGAAGAGCCTTAGTGAATATATCAACAACCTTATCCTTTGTAGGCACATATTCAAGATTCACTTCATTCTCTAAAACCTTCTCTCTCAAAAAGTGATACCAGATTGAGATATGTTTTGTCCTTGAATTCATTACCAGATTCTTTGAAATATTGATAGCATGTGCATTGTCACAAAATACAGAGATTGGTTCATCATATACTACTTTAATATCCGTCAATGTTTGCCTCATCCATAACACCTTTGTGTGGCAAGATGTTGTTACAATGTACTTTGTCTCTACAATAGATAAACATACTCAATCTTGTTTCTTGTTTAGCCATGATACCAATCTACATACAAGAAAGAATGCACCACCACTTGTACTTTTCCTATAATCTACACAACCAACCCAATCTGCATCTATGTAAGCACTCATAGTGAAATTAGTATCCTTTGGATAAGACGTTAGGAAAATTCACCACCATGACAAATTCACTAGCAAGTAAAATTCACCACTAGCAATTCACGGCAGCGAAAAATTAACCACGTTAATATTTTTTAATATATATTTCAAAAAAATTAATTTTTTTTTAATATTAATGTGGTTAATTTTCTGCCATGGTGAATTGTTGGTGATGAATTTTACTTGGTGGTGAATTTTTCCATAGTGAATTTCGAGTGGTGAATTTTTTGTATGTCATATCTAAATATCCTCTTTACTGCTACAACATGTGACTCTCAAGGATCTTCTTGAAATATAGCCACAAGACAAATTGCATGCATGATATTTGGTCTAATATCGGTTAGATATATTAGTCCTCCAATCATTGATCTATACTTTCTCTAATTAGCCTTAGGAGATTCATCATTCTAACTTAGGTTGCAACCGATAGCCATAAGGGTAAAAATCGGTTTATAATCTTCCATTCCAAATTTCTTCAACATTTCCTTGATATATTTTGATTGTGAAATGAAAATACCTTTATCTATCTAATTTATTTGTAGTGTACAAGGAAGAAATTCATCTCCCCAAACATAGACATTTCTAACTATTTTTTCATCTCTTCTACAGATTTCTTACACATAGTTTTATTGCCTCCAAAAAATATGTCATCAACATACACAACCAAAATCAAGATCTTATCTTTTTCAACTTTGAATTAGAGATTCCTATCTATGGTACCTTTATTTAATCCTTGATGTATTGAGTACCTATCCAACCTTGCATACCAAGCTTTGGGAGGTTGCTTCAATCAATATAATGACTTTTTCAATTTGTAGACCATATCCAATTTGTTTGATAACTAAAATCCTTCCAGTTGTTCTATGTATACCTCTTCATCTAATTCTCCATTCAAGAAAGAATACTTCACATCCATTTGATAAAATTTGAAATCCTTATGTCTTTCAAAAGACAAAAACATCTTGATAGCTTTCATTCTTACCACTAGAGCAAATGTCTCCTCAAAATCTATTCCTTCAACTTGTGAGTAGCCTTTACACACAAGCCTTGTCTTGTTCCTTATCACTTCTCCATTCTCATTTAGTTTGTTCCTTAATACCCACTTAGTTCCAATCACATTTTTTGTTGTTGTTCTTGTGATAGGTTTCCAAGTCTGATTCTTCTCAATCTACAACTATTCTTCTTCCATGGCCTTGATCCAATATTCATCTTTGCATGCCTCTATTTTAGGTTCAACTTTAGAAAGTAAACATAGATTTACCCATTCTTCAACAAATTCCCTTCTTGCTAGCATACCTCTTCTCTTATCTCTAATGATCTGATCTTCAAGATGATTCTTTTGCACATACTTAGGAGTTTTAAAATTCTTTTTTGGATCTTCTTCCTCTTGAATTTGTAATTATTTTTATTTAGCTTTCTATTCTTCTTTGCAAGAAGAATCATCTGATTCATATCCATCTATCACCATTGAATTCTTCTAAAAATATTTATCAACCTTGACACTTGCAATCTCAACAATCTTTCTCAGTCTCTTGTTGTAGCATCAATATGCTTTGCTTCTAGTAGAATATCCAAGGAAGATACCTTTGTCAGAACTTGCATCAAACTTTCCTAGTTTTTCTTCATCTCTTCTAATATAACATTTTCTTTCAAACACTCTGAAGTATTTGAAAGTAGGAATCCTTCCATATCATAGCTCATATGAAGTCTTTATGTGGTTTTCTCTTGCTTGAACTATGTTAAGTATATAAATAGTAGTATGAATTTCTTCTCTCCAGTAGACTTCTAGTAGGTTTTCTTCTTTCATCATTTTTTGTACAGCTTCTTGAATATTCCTATTATTTCCTTCAACCACTCCATTTGCTGAGAAGTTCTAGGGGAAGACATGTGCCTCTATATGCCATGATTCTAAAAATATATGTTAAACTTATTGGAGGTGAACTCTCCACCTCTGTCAAACCTCAAACATTTGATTTTCATATCCATTTCATTCTTAACCATGAGTTTAAATGCTTTGAACTTATCTAGTGCTTCTTATTTCTCTTTGAGAAAAGTAATGAATGTAATTATAGAATAATAATAATTTAATAACATGAAATACCTATCACCTTAAGGACTTTTAACTCCTGTAGGACCACAAAAATCTTTATGTACTAATTCCAAGAATATGATAATATATTTTTCTTTGAATTTGAAACTTCTTCTTGTTTTCTTTCCAACTTGGCATTCCTTATAGACAACATTGATAGGCTTTGTAATCTTTGGTAGATCTCTCACAACTTGAACTAAACTATTTCTTACTAGGTTATCAAAATTTACGTGACACATCCTCATATGCCATAGCCAAATTTCATTAATCTAATTCATAAAGAAATGACCATAAACACCCTTAAATTAATAAACATTTCTAGTTGTCCTTCTAGTAGAAATCACAACTCTGGAGCCTTTTCTAATCTCACATCCATCATCCTAAAATATTAGATTGTGTATTTTTCTACACATTTGTCCAAAATTCAAGAGGTTATGTCTTAAACCCTTAATATATAAAGAACATCATCATTATTATGCTTACCATAAAAAATGATTGAACCTTTTCCACATATCTTAGCAGATGTATCAACACCAAATTGAACACATCTTCCTTCATATTTTTAAAGTTTAAAAAACATAATCTTGTCATCGGTCACATGGTTAGAGCATCCATTGTCAATCATCTAGTAGCTCTTCTCCTTCCTAGTATAAAAATTAGATACCAAAGTACCTTTAGTCTTATTCTTTTCCTCTAAAGTACTTTCATTCACATATCTCTCAGAGCCAGTAGAATTGGTTTCATCTTTTAAATCCATGAACAAGCATTCACCATCATCATCTCCATAATTAGATTCATCATCAGATATACTTGCATCTTATCTAATATAATAAATTTTCTTAATCATCTTACCTTTGTTCTCCTTATTTTTATTATTCAAAGCCTTGTCTAGACATATTGAAGCATAATGACCTATCTTTCCAAAACTAAAAAATTTACAAGGAAACTTACCACGATACTTACTAGTACCATTTTTCATTCTCCTTAAAAATTTAGCTTCCACATCAAGATCATTCTAATATAATTCCTTAATCTCCTCTAATTTGCTAGCCTTAAAAGCAATCTCAACTTTTTCACCACTATTTGTACTAGATTATCTCATCTCAAAAGTTGTTAAAGAGCCATAAAACTAATCTATAGTATATTGATTTAAATTTTCAAATTCCTCAATAGAAAAAAAATTATGACTATAATATTTAGGAAGAGTTCTGTGAATTTTCTTTACCGCTTCTTGTTCTTTGAGTTTTCCACTAAGATGCATGATGGAACTAACAACTTCATCTACCCTCTACATGTAGTTTGTAATGTTTTCATTTCCATACATTTGTAGGTTCTCAAACATGATCTTCAGATTCTACATCTTAGCTTTTTTTGAAATTGGAAGGTTATCATTGATGTTAACAATGGAATTTCGATGATTGTCAATGACATACATTACTTTTATAGTTCAGTAGTTTCTCTAGTAATGGAATTTTGTTGATCTGATATTTTAGTTTGGATTATCTTAATTTGTAAGAATCTTTTAGAAGCTAACATTATGGTCTATCTCAACATCATTTACATCTATTTCCAATATTTGAGCTGACTTGGCTATATGGTTGGAAAGATACAGTTACCAATAGTTTGGAAAATAATGTTCTACTTGTATAGTGGTTCAGTATGCTAGTTTTTTGGTCTGGATTTCACCTCAAAGAAATATATCACTACAAGAATTTGTACATAGGCTTGTGACTACAAGATGCATCTTATATTGAAGTTTTGTGATGATATGTAAGGGCATACATAAGATATAAATAACAATGTTATGCTCCGAAGTCTACAATGAGTTTTTGTACAATGCATTGATGTGGGAGATTCCAAATTTTCTCAGGATTAATTATTTTGTTTTGTTGTGTTGAATATAAGTTATTCGGTGTCATCTAAAGGATAATTATATATATATTAAAAAGGTTTTGTGTTACACATTTTATGAATTGCATATATGTTTGAAGTGTTGATGTTTTAGGTCCAACTCTGGCTGAGCTAATTTTGAATTGGTGTTAAGGAGTTTACACATGTGCTGCAAATATTAAATGGATCTATCATAGGTCCATGCCAACTAATATCATGTAAAGATGAATATGTTTTTGAGGTTAATGTCAACATAATTAGTTTTGATTTGAAATGAGGTTACTCCAGTTAGGCTGACCTAATTTATGTACTTGATTATATATAGTATATATATATATGTGAACCCTTTTAAGATAGAAGGGGTGATGGTAGAAGTAGCAGTAAAGGAGATCGTGTGTGAGTGAATGAAATTAAAAATTTCAGAGTGATTGAGAATTGTTAGATGCTAAAAATGTGTTGCATATACTTGTAGAGAAGTGTTTCATATAGTGTGCTTCATTGGAACTAAACTCCAGCACAAGGAAGGTGCATTGTATCACAATTCATCCCTTGGAAATGAGCCATACTATTTTGTGTAAGCTATTTCAAGCTATGAGACTTCAAGGATAGTGTGTCTTGGTAGTGAGCCCTTGTAATATTATATATCTAAATACATTATATTGTGAGTTAATCCTCACCGTGTTTTTTTCCGTTTTAGGTGTTCTACATATAAACCTGGTGTTGATGTGTCCTATGGTTTCATTCTCTTTTCAATGTCTCCATTCTTGTTTTCAGTTAAATATGCTTTAATAATTGGATGGTTTATAGTTGAATGGTTTAATGGAATATTGATTCACCTCTCCTCTCAGTATTTCATGTTTTCAACAATTGGTATCCTAGCTTGGTTCCTTTGAAAAAGTTTAACAGCTTGAGGAAGGTCCTGAAATTTGAATACATGGAAGATAAAAAAATTCTCATTCCTCTAAAAGGGATCCCTATTGAAAATACAGAAAAAAATAAAGATTTGAAGGATAGCCTAAAGGAAGAAAATAAGTGTATTAAGAAGCTGAAGGAAAGATATAGAGAAGTCAGTGATCAATTAAAGAAAGCAGATGAGGACATCACCAGTCTAAAAGAGCAACTAGAAGAAAAGAGGAGAATTAAAGACTATCAAAAATCTAAAATTCAAGAGAATATGGATGAATGTGCAAAGCTTGAACAAAAAGTGGTAATTCTAAGACCAAATTTGGAAAAGGAAAGAAAGCATGAGGATAAATTTGTGACAAGTTCTACAATGTTGAATGAGTTGATTGTAGGACAAAAACCCTCTAAGGAAAAAAGTGGTTTGGGATTTGAAGAAGGAAAAAGTTCAAAATAAAATCAATCCCCTAACATAAAGACTCAGATCAATGGTACACAATTCAAGAATCAGAGAAGAAATACTGGAAGAATTCCTATCAAACAACCTAATTCTCAAAGGTACATATCTTTTAATGATGCCTTTTAGTCTTGCAATAGGTTTGGACATACGGAAAAATATTGTGAAAATAAAATGAAACTAAATGATGGAATGAATCAAAATACTTTATCATTCTCTAATCAATGTTTTAAATTAAAGAGGATTGGACACAAAACTATAGAGTGCAAAATTCAAAAGTTGAACAAGATAATTTATCCATTCAATGGCTACTATTATCACTAAAATTTATTTGGACACAAGGTTAACCAGTTCAAATATAAATTGAATAAAGGACAATTTAGATGGAAGAATGTTGTTTGTTATAATTGTAGCAAACTAGGACAATTTTTCAGAGATTGTAGATCCTTTCCATTCCCTTCTTAACATCTATCTGATCAATCTTATTGATTAGTTCATATCTCTTTACCAGATAATCACTTTTCATAAACCCTAAAGATCACCTACATGCAAATAACCTGTCACAAAAGAAGAGATGGAGACAAACAAGCAAGGGTTCTCTGAAAATTGAAAATGTATATATCAGAGAGAATGAGAGAATGAATTGATTTGAAATACAATGGGATCAATCCTTATAAAAAGGAGATCATGCAAACACTAATAAAACCCTAATAGGAAAAACCCTAATAGAAGCCCTAATAAGATAACATTTAATAATTAATATAATTATTAAATGTCACTTTATGCAAACTAACGTGAAATCTTAAGAAGGGAATAAAGGTAACTTAATCAACATAGTTAAGTTAAGATCTTTACTCTAACACCCCCCCTTAAGATGAGCAACAGTGCAGCTACAAATAAATGCAAGAAAGCAAAGGTAACTACAATGCAAGAAGGCAACATGGGTCCCGACAACTAGGCCAGATCAGGTACCCAAATACAACCAAATCTCTGTAAAATGGAGAAATAGAGAAAACCTCATGGGAAAAAGCTCTACTCCAAAAAGAGAAGAAGAAAGCCAAGAAGAGACATCACTGAAGCAGAAGAAGCTGCAAACAACTATCGAAAGATGACTGCTATGGTGCTGAAGAACCTCCGCTGAAGATAAGATGATCAGGAACAAGAAGACAACAATCTGTATGAGTGTCCCATATGACACTACTCGAATCAGATGGCAAACAAAGGCAAACACCTGGAACAAAGATACAAAATCTGCATGAGTGCCCCAAACGACACTACTCGAATCAAATGGAAAACAAAGGCAAACACCTGGAATGAAGATACAAATGGAATAAGTACCAATAGTCTATCAAGAAGACAACAATATGCATGAGTGTGCCAAATGACACTACTCGAATCAAATGGAAAACAAAGGCAAACACCTGGAATGAAGATAAAAATGGTACAAGAACCAATAGTCTGAAACACTGATCAACTGAGAATGGAAGATTCCTTCCAAGGTGAAACCAAGGAAGTATTAGCACGAACAGTATAATACCCCCCCATAATGCTGAACTGGGAGCCTGACAGATCAACTGAAGTGGTGTGCAACACCTTGTAGTGCATGAAGAAGATACAACATCTGAAAGTGCACAAGAAAGCACCTGCAACTGAAAAGGTGGTGTGCAAAACAAAGCACACATGCATGAGGCTAGAATAATATGGATTCACTGTCATCATGGAGGGACACTCACCGGACAAAGATGTGATGGCAAAACAAAGGCAAACTACACAACCCCTCATGGCACTTTATAATATCAGTGCGAGTATAAAATATGGCACAACCTTATGTGCAAAATCTCAAAAGATGCATGTACAATAGTGTGGCACTTTATCTCAGTGTGTTTACATAAAAAATAGCTTACAAATGATGCTCAAAATGTCCTCAACAGACAAAATGTTGGAAATACATGAAGAACAGCCAAGAACAAAGCATCCCATGCGAACAAAAAGTTTCCAAGAGCAAATATGTCCAAGTAATCCACCAGAGTGTGAAAACAAAAATAACTAAATAAAATATACCTAGAATAAAATCTAGAAAAATGGCATGGACGAAACTGGAGAGCTTTGAAATATGGTTTCAATGCCGCTAAGATTACGAAAAACTGAGAAACAGATCAAAAGTTATGAGCTTGAGACTGAAAAATAGTCCCTTTGTCTTCAACTGGCTGTAGAATGCACCAATGGAAAAAAAAAATGTGATGGAACCCACACCACTGGAAAGATGAGAAAACTAGCTTTTCGACGAAAGCTTGTTTACCAAAAAATGATATCGTATGCCCAAGTTACGGCCTCCGGAATAAATCAGCTCCAGAGAGGGAAAAACTAGTGTTGGGTTAAATTTGACGGTCATATGGTCGTTGTAGCAAAAACACTAGGTTAAATTTGACGGCCAAACGTCCGTCACCGTAAAAGTGCGATTGGGCTATTATAGAAAAAAATTGTTTTTTATATAAAAAAAAACAATAAGAAAAAAGGTTTGATTTTAAAAAATCATTAAAACATACGATTTTTTGTAGAAATTTAAAAAAAAAAAAAAAGTATGGGCGGGTCCCGCATGGGCCGCCACCTACCAATGTGGCAGGGCGGTACCCATGTGGTACCATCCACTACAGGTTGGGGGCGGTGCCCAAGGGCCACCGCCTGCTGTACGGATAGGTGGCGATACCCTTGGGTACCGTCCCTACCTGCGTAGGGAGCCCGCAAGCCTTTAAAAGGCTTAAAAATTTTGGCCTCTTTTTTGTTTTTTTTTCCCGATTTTTTTTTTTTTTAAATCTAAAAGAATACAGTATTTTTCCGAAAAAAATGACGAAAAAAAATGGAATTTTTTTTTTACCAGTAAATGGACAGTCGTACGGTCGAATTGTAAAATTTTTTTGCCTCAGATTTCAACTTTGTCCAAAATGGACGAATGAACAGTTGATTTAGGGGTTTTCGATCGCTGCGGATGCAATGGCGATGCCCGTTTGAGTTGAAAATTCTTCAAAATTTTAGGTGTGCCCTAGATCAAGAAAATAATTCCCAAACCCTTGAAGCTCCAAAAATCTTCAAAACAAGAATAGGAAGTTGCAGATCTGGAGCCCTGATACCATGTAAGAGTTGAGAAAATACAACACCACAAACCCCAAAGATCACCTACATGCAAATAACCTATCACAAAAGAAGAGATGGAGACAAACAAGCAAGGGTTCGATGAAAACTGAAAATGTATATATCAGAGAGAATGAGAGAATGAATTGATTTGAAATACAATGGGATCAATCCTTATAAAAAGAAGATCATGCAAACCCTAATAAAACCCTAATAGGAAAAACCCTAATAGGATAATATTTAATAATTAATATAATTATTAAATGTCACTTTATGCAAACTAACGTGAAATCTTAAGAAGGGAATAAAGGTAACTTAATCAACATAATTAAGTTAAGACCTTTACTCTAACACAAAGGAATAAATTTAAGTATGTTAAAGAAAACTCATTCGATGAAAGGCATTTGTGGAAGAGAAGAAGCAAGAAACCAGAGTGTTTCCATACCGCAAAAATTTGAAGTTTGGTATTGGTGTGTAGGAAAGAGGTAAGTTGTTGCTATATATTATTCCCTTTAAATTGTTCATTGAATTTTGGTGAATATTATGAATATATCTCCAATCATAGATAATTCATTGGAACTGAAGCCATAGCTTAAAATGTATCCTATTAAAACTCTAGAACTCAACCCATTGGGTGCATTTTTGGAAGTTCCACTTGGTGTTATTCCAATTTAAGACGTTGGGATATGTATTCATAGAAATTTGGAAGAACCTAACTATGGAAAATTAGTTCACATATTGTGGCTTGAAGAATTAACTAAAGGATTTACCTTGAAACCATAATACAATGTACTTATAGAGATGAATTTGGATGTGTGGGATTGTTTTCTAAACTTTAGCAATGAAGAGAGGTGTATTAGACTAGCATTTAGAAAATTTCATGATCAATTTGTGTGGCTTGAAAATTCACATATGATATCTAGAGAAGAAATTAGAGATTTTATTTCGTTATGATCCACTAGACCTACTCTTGAAAATAATCTTGACAAAGGAAAGGGATTAAAAATAACACAAGTACTAGAATTACTAATCCAATTGTCTAGTAAGCAAGTTCAGTTATTTCACACCTAGTTTTTGGTGATAATGATGTATCTACCTCCGTAATTGATATAGTAGTAGAAATGGTTGAGAAGAGGACAAAATATGATCGTTGTGAGTTTCTCTAGCAACAACTATTGGAAAATCTGACTGGTATCAAGAAAAAGAAATGCGCTTTTAGATATGGAACATTGCTATTATTTCTAACTTTCTACTTTATGAGAGAAGTTCCTGGAATAGGAGAAGTTGCTTGGGTAAATACCAAACTGATTGCTCATCGAATCAGAGAATTACTGAGAAATATTGGTGATTTGGATACACAAGGAGATGCTCTTGTTGCATTATTTGGAAAGTTTTAGATAAGAATGAACAAAAGAAGGAGAATTCCAAGAGAATTAGTTACAAGCTATAAGGATGGTATAACATTTCCGGTATCCATTGATAGTTGCATTATCAAGGTAGTTTAACCAAGGAACACATGGATTCCAAAGTTGGGCTGTGAAATTGAAATGGATTATGTTGTTGGTTGTATTGAAATTTTGATCAATAGCCTTTGAGATCCCAAAAAACCTAGATTTGGAACTTATACTGAAATAGATCAATAAATTCTTGAAAAATTTGAGTTGTTCTTCAGTAAATCAATGATTATCTCTTGAGAAAAGATTAAAGTTACTGAGGTTCATGCATTATTTTCTCAAGTTGAGCCAGCTCCAAGGAGACTTAAGTAGTTAGCTAGGAAAAAGGCACATTTTTAGATAGTTCTCAGAGCAATCACCAGTTCTTCTTAGTCCATTCTAGAAAGCACAAATTCATTGAATGATAAATTCAAAAATTTGAAGAGTCACGCAGTAAGTGAAATGGTTACTTGGGTCAAAGAAAAAGGATTGTTGGAAATTGAGGATAGATGCAAATCTACACACTACACTACACTTGAGAGACTTAAAGAGGTTCAAGAGTGTGAGGAAGAGGTAAAAATTCTATTCTTATTTTTTTGGACATGGCCTGATGCGATTCAAAGATTCAAGGTTGTTGAGGACACTATTGAGACTCAAATAAAATATGCTTCAAGCACCTTTAATCGAACTCTTGATCTGGATGAGCAAACTTGGTATGGATTAACAAAGTTGCATAAATAATATCTTGCATCGCATAAGGAGAAAGGAGATATGATTAAATAGTATGGGAATCTCAGAGATCTAATCAAGATTAAGTGTACACTTGTCTATTATGCTCTTTCTTTGGCTGACAAGATTTTGAACTCAAATGTTACTCCCAAGACTTTAGTTGAAGGAAAGGACATCCTTGTTGATCTTAATTATCTATGTAGAGCCTTATTAGAAGCAAATAAGCTTTGGGATGAAGGAAAATCCTCTTGGAAAGGTACTCTTAGCAAATTCAGGGACAACCACCTTTGGTTGATTACTCATAGATGTTGTTTTGGATATATTCCTCAGGGGGAGTATATAGGTACGTAAGGGAAATTTTCAATGCATTAAATATATTTTTATCCTTTGTCATTGATGTCAAAGGGGGAGAGGAGGATGTGAGTAGTTTTATGGAGAATTTTTTGGGGAGAGAAATGAAAAGTTGAGAAAGTATTTTTGATGGTTTTCACATCATGTGTTATCATCAATGACAAAGGGGGAGAGTTTTAGAAATTGGAAGTTTGTCATTGATTTCAACAATGGAATTTGGATGATTTTTAGTGATGTACATTACTTGTATAGTTCAGTAGTTTCTCTAGTAATGGAAGTCTATTGATTCAATATTTTGGTCCAAATTATCTTAATTTGTAAGATTATTTTAGAAGATGACATTATGTTCTATCTCGACATCATTTACACCTACTGACAAGATTTTAGCTAACTTGGCTATATGGTTGGAAGGATACAGTTACCACTAGTTTGGAAAATAATGTTCTACTTATATATTGGTTAAATATAGTTTTTTGGTCGGGATTTCACCTCAAAGAAATATATCACTATAGGAATTTTTACATAGGCTTGTGACCACAAGATGCATCTTACACCAAATTTTTGTGATGATATGTGAAGGCATAGAAAAGATATGGATAACAGTGTTCTGCTTTGAAGTCTAGTGAGTTTCTATACAATGCATTGATGTGGGAGATTCTACATTTTCTTAGGATTAATTATTTTATTATGCAATGTTAAAGATAAGTTATTCAATGTCATCTAAAGGAGAATTTGATGTGTTAAAATTTTTTTCTATCATATGTTTGATGAGTTGCATATACATTTGGAGTTTTTATGTTTTAGGTCCAACTCTATTTGACCTAATTATGAATTGGAGTTAAAGAGTTTACATATGTGCTACAAATATTAAATGGATCTATCATAGGTCCATGTTGAATAATATCACGTGAAGATGAATACATGTGTTTTTGAGGTTAATTCTGAAAGACTTAGTTTTGGTTTGAAATGGGGTTACTCCAATTAGGCCAACCTAATTGATGTACTTGATTATATATGATATATATATATATGTGATCCCTTTTAAGATAGAAGGGGTGTTAGTAGAAGTAGAAGTAGAGGAGATAGTGTCTAAGCAAATGAAATGAAAAATGTTAGAGTGATCAAGAATTGTTAGACGCTACAAATGTGTGAAGTTATATGAATAAGTAGAAAAATGTGTTGCATAGACTTGTAAAGAAGTGTTTCATATACTGTGCTTCATCGAAACTAAACTCTAGCACAAGGAAGGTGCATTTTATCTCAATTCATCCCTTGATAGTGAGCCACACTCTTTTGTGTAATCTATTTCAGGTTGTGAGCCTTCAAGGATAGTGTGTCCTAGCAGTGAGCCCTTGTAATATTCTATATATGAATATATTATATTATGAGTTAATCCTCACCATGGTTTTTCCCATTTTGGGTTTTGCATGTAAAAATTTGGTGTCATTCACTTTTCAATGTCTTCATTCTTGTTTGAAGTTAAAAATTCTTTAATAATTGGTTTATAGCTAAATAGTTTAATGGAATACTGATTCACCCCCCCTCTTAGTATTCTAGGTGTTCAACAAGCTTGTTTGACCTTATCATCTCCTTCATAAATTATTTCTAACTTTACGCAAATTTCTCTAGCAATTTTGAAATTCATAATTTTTCAATAATTCTAAATTAGCAAGACCACTTAAGAGAGCATGCATTGCTTTAACATTGATTCCATAGACCTTCATCTCATCATAAATAATTAGACCATTTGCAAGAATAGTATATCCATTCTCAACAAACTTCTAGACATCAAGTCTAAGAAAAACTAGAAAACCTTCCATCTTTGTTTTCCAAAATTCTTATTTTATTCCATCAAACATAGGAATCTCTTTCTTCTACACCATCCTTGATCTACCTCAAGTGGTTAAGATTTCTTCCAAGTAACCTTTGATACCAATTATTTAATAAATAATACAACTAAGAGGGTGGGTGAATTAGTTGTACCTTCAAACTTCAAAACCCTCATAAACATTTAGATCCACATTCATTCAATTAACCCTTAATCTGTTATAATGATTTAGAATGAAAGGAAAATAAAAAGAAAAAGAAACAAATCAACATAATGCATAATAGAACACTAGATTTAAATGGAAAACCCAATATGGGAAAAACCACAATGAGAATTAGCTCACAATATAAAGAAACATCAACACTGATTACAAAGGGTTCACCACCAAAGGGAGCACTACCCAAAAGAAAGAGAGGCATACTGCCAAAATAGAAAAGAAGATGAAGATGAATCTTATAGTGAGAAATCCATCTCAATGCAACAAATAAATCCACCACAGTAATACCAAAACCTTTGTAGTCTGACCGAGTAATTTTTAGACACCTACTCACTGCATCCAACAATCTAACTCATGAAATCTCGCACCTCACAACTCTATAATTCACATCATACTCATCTATCTTGTATATCTTATCATCCTTCAACAATTCAAAACTATTATTTATACCACATTCAACCTTGAAAACATTCTCCAAGGTTAGCTATGCACCTCAACCATGTAAATTCAAATTAGGTCGACACCAAAACATTCTTGTAGTGGAAAGGAATGAAGGAAAATCATAACACACCTTAGCTATGACCTAAATCCATTCATACACACCATGCTACACTTCCACAAACATCAAATCAACTTTTCAATTAGTGTAAACACCTAGGTCGATCATTTCCCATGTAAACACCATTAAAATTTGAAGTACGTGCTTCCTTTGATCCAAAAAAAACTCACACACAACAAATATCACCTAAAAACAATCTAGAATATTCAAAAAGTACCCTAATATCTAAAAAATTCCTTCACAAAAACTTTCACTTGAAGAATGTACACACCTAGTACACCTAGACAACTCTACAAAACACTATAACTCAAGAAACTAACTTTTAAAGCACCAAACATAAAAAAAAATTCAACAAAAGAAAAATACCAGACACCTCTACAATATACAATTCACACACTGGTGAACACAACTTCCTCTGCACAATAATCCAACACACCAAATTCTATATATAGTACCTTTGAACTCTTCTTATCAAAATATCTAAACTGCATGAGTAGATCTTCAACCTAGAAGAAATGTGGAGCAAGCCTAGGACACAACTCTGCAATCCAAAACACCACTGCAACTCACTATTTCCTCTTTCAATCAAATTTTATTAAAGGAACTTGGAAACCAAGAACTATAAAAACATCCTCATCATCTTCATCACTACTGAACCAACTAAAAGCTAGTGACTCAACCATACATCCATAGATAGAAGCTTATCAAAGAAACACTAGAGGTTGACACCAATATCTTACTGATGACAACATAATGCAACTAATCAAAGCATCATTATAAACCTCATCAAGGATAGTACCAAATCAATACCAAGTGTGCATCCTCTTGCAACAATATTTTTCTCATATAGTTGATACCAATTTTTGCACAAGCTTGTTGACATCAATGACAACACCAACTGCACCTACATACAATAGTAAACATGGTACTTTATCTAACCACTTAAACTTTAAGACCTACTCACAAATTTATTATGCTTACTTAGGTTTGTTTTTATGGTCTCAAATCATAGGCTTAAGACACTTGCAAAAATATCATGTTAACTTTAAGTATTTTTACCTCACTAATAAATAAAGGATAATTTGTTTCATTATATTTTATGTAATTCTTGTTTTTTATGAAATACAATTAAAAAAATTATCCTTTGATTGTAGAATTTTTTTCTATTTTTTGTAGATTATTATAACTCTGGTGTCATGAATTCTCTAACACTTTTTGTTTCATCTCTTTCTTTTATCAACAAACAACCTATTGGTTCTTTTTCTATATATTCTCTTAATATCCCAAAGGAAAGATCTACTCTATGGGATTATATGTCTAGAAGTCTCCTTAATTCTAATTGGGTGTTGGAAAGAGATTTCAACATGGTTGAACACCATAAATATTATAGTTCGTTCAATAATATAAAACTCAATCATAAAAAGTTTGAAAGATGGTTTTGTTTCCAAAATTCGGTAGGAGTAGTTTTTCCCATTCATAAAAAAAATTATAGCCATGTTAATAGTTGTTTTACGTGGTATAGTTGCATATCTAAAGATGATAAAAGGCTAATTATATTTCACAGATTTTATTTATCTCATAATATCAAAGTGGAGAATTTTCCTTCCACTAATTATGTTCAAGTGAACTATTCACCGACCTTCTTTGGTCATATTCCTATCGTTTTAGACTATTTTTATTCTCAAAAGTTTATTCCTTCTTCCCAACTACCATAAAAACTTAATACTTTTCATTTGAACAATATTGAGTGTGTTGTTTATTTATTAGAAATTTTGAATTATATTCCTGAACCTCAAGAGGATGAATTGTGTGTTCCTAAGAAATAACTAAAGGATGATCATAATAATGAGAAGATTCAAAAATCTATTGTTGTTACTAAAACTTGGATATAAAACCATTATCAAGGATAAGGTGATAAAGTATGAGTTAAACTACAATGGATCAAGGAAGGAATAGAGGATCTGGAAATTTTATTTTATTATCTCAATTATAAAAAATGGAAAAAGAGAGAATTTGTGATATTAGATGAACAAAGATTACAT
The DNA here is from genome assembly GCA_007115665.2 of Sequoiadendron giganteum. Classification (NCBI taxonomy): domain Eukaryota; kingdom Viridiplantae; phylum Streptophyta; class Pinopsida; order Cupressales; family Cupressaceae; genus Sequoiadendron; species Sequoiadendron giganteum. Next base: position 557,772,433 of record CM021107.1, on the reverse strand, counting down.
AGATTATATTGAAATTATTATGTTGTTCCAAGATTTTAATGAAATTATATTTATAGAAGAAAATAATTGGACATATGTTCAATAGGTTGTGGAAGAAATTATCAAAGATTTCAATTTTGGAAGAAGAATTATACATGGAACAACCAAAAGGATTTCATATATCAGATAAACTGAATATGGCCTATAGATTGAAGAAGGAATTATATGGATTGAAGCAAGCTCCCAAAGATTGGTATGCAAGGTTGGATAAATATTTGATATAACAAGGATTCAATAAAGGTACCACAGATAGTAATCTTTACTTTGAAGTTGAAAAAAATAAAATCTTGATTGTAGTTGTGTATGTTGATGACATAAATTTTGGAGGTAATGAAGAGATGTGTAAGAAGTTTGTAGAAGAGATGTAGAAAGAGTTTGAGATGTCTATGTTTGGGGAGATGAATTTTATCTGAGTTGACCACTATGATCGTGATGTGAAATAAGCCAATCAAAATTAATTTCAGCCAATTCTGACAAGTATGAATATCCTAAGGCTGATAAAAGAAAGTGTATACCAATGGTTGGTGGACTGCTATATCTAACTGCTACTAGACCGGATATCATGTATTCATTTTGTTTGTGGAAAGAATTCAATAAGATCCTAAAGAGTCACATGTTGTAACAATGAAGAGGATATTCAGATATTTAAAGGGCATTTCAGATTACTGCTTATGATATCCAAAGGATACTAACTTCACTTGGAGTTATTACATAGATGCATATTGGGTTGGTTGTGTTGATGAAAGGTAAAGCACAAGTGGTGGTGCATTCTTTCTTGGATGTAGATTGGTATCATGGATAAGTAAGAAAAAAAATTCAATTTATTTATTTGTTGTAGAAATTGAGTACATTGCATTGGCATCTTGTTGCACACAAGTGTTGTGGATGAGGTAAACATTGAAGGATATTAGAGTAGTGTATGGTGAACCAATTTCTATCTTCTATGACAATACAAGTGAAATCAATATCTCAAAGATTCTAGTAATGCATTCAAGGAAAAAACATATTTCAATTAGATATCACTTTCTGAGAGAGAAGGTTTTAGAGAATGAATTGAAGCTTGAATATGTACCTACAAAGGATTATACTGTTGATATATTCACTAAGGCTATTCTTAAGGATACTTTTGAGTACCTCTGAAAGAAGTTGAGGGTTGTTGCCCCTCCTTATTTAAACTCGATGCATAAGGAGATTCATCAGTTTAATGTATGTCAAGATTCATTCCTTTATTCTAAACTAATGGTAGCGGCTACCTCTTAGGGAGGAGTAGGTAGTAGAATTGTTGGTTTTTTAAATTAGAAGAGAGTGTGTTGTTATTGGATAGTGGTAGGTGATTTGGTATAGTTTGGTGTGTGCTCCTAAGGTAAAGTATACATAGCAATAAAGGGAAGGTGTTGCAGATTGGTAGTAAGCATGTTGTTTGATGTCAAAGGAAGATAATAAAAAATGAAATCACTTTTAGTCCTTTTACATTGATGTCAAAGGGGAATAGAGAGATTCATGTGAAGAAGAAAAACTACAAATGGGGAGAGAAAAATGTGTAAACGATAAGTTATTTAGGGGAGAAATAACGTGAAGAGTTACAATGTATTGGTATTCTAATCTATTATGTCTTTGATGTTTTTCACATCATGTGTTGCCATTAATGACAAAGGGGGAGATTGTTGCACATATGAGTAGTTGCTTTTTCATTGATTTCTATTGAGATTGTTGTAAGAGTATGAGAAGTTGATGTTTTGATTAGTTGCATTATGTTTTCATTAGTAAAGCTACTAGTGTCAACCTCTCGTGTTGCTTTGATAAGCTTCTATCTATGGATATGTGGTTGAGTTACTATGTTTCAGTTGGCTTGGTAGTAATAAGGAAGATATAAAGATAATGAGGATGTGTCTCTGGTGATTGGTTTCCAAGTTATTATTGAATAGGAGTGAATTTTCACCCCTTGTGTAAATTCCCCTTTTGCATACTATCACCTTAGAAAATCAAACCCAAAGGAAAAATTCCACATCACCCATTTGAAATGCATCCACTTGGCACGTGTTGTGTGTGTCGGTGGGGGAATTTTCATCAAGGACGTGAGTGAAATGCATAGAAATTTGTGCAACATGCTTCCATCCCTAATAGATTCCTACCTTTGGAATCTGTAGGGACATTACACTCCTCATTGGGAATGAATTGTGATGCCTTTGTGCGACCAACTGACCCGAAAATGGCTCGTTTTTGACTTCAAATCCATACAATTCACTATCACTTCATCTCTTTCACACTTATTGATCTCTTTCACATCCTTGGAGAAATTCATTCCATTCTTGACAATCCCTCAACATTCTAGCACTCTATTCAACATTCCAACATCTTGTTACTCCATTCATTCCATATTTGTATGTGTAGTGCTACCACCTAAGCTATGAGTTTGGAGTCTCATGACACCTCCTTTCATAACTACTATGGCCATGTTGAACTTTCCAAGTTTTTTTCTTGCATTCTCCCTTCATTGGCCTTGAGAGCCTTTGGGTGGAGGTGGTAACACTTAATTTTTCCTTTTTTGGTTTGATAAAGTAGTCTAGCATTCTTTTGTAGTGTTCAATACTTTCTCTTTTCTTCTTTTCTTTATCATATTTTCTACTTTGTGGCTTTTCTGGTTGTTTGTGAAGGTGGAAACACCAAAGCAGGGGTCTGACTAAGGAAAACCTCTATACAACCCCAAAAAATTTCCATCTTGGTTGTGTGTAGGTGAACATGTGTGTGGATCTCACTGGTGAATTGGAACTTTAGTGAGTTGATCTTCATCACCCTTGTCCTTATCTACTTTTTTTTAATCAATTATGTACTTAATTTTCGTACTTCATAATTTTGTTCATTTTCTTAAAGTTAGTTAGCTAGGCAGTTTAGTGGGTTTCTTGTATTTTATACTACATTTTACATTTTCTAGCCATATGGATGTGAACATGCCAGAGAGATGCTAGTGCTCCATGCTATCATCCTCACACAAAGAGGTGTCTAGGGTACAATTTCAACTCCAGAAACCAACTTGTCTAGCTCAAATTAGATTTTTGGATTTGTAGAGAGATAAAAGCACCTGAGAGTGCTCTTAATTCTCGATCCTAATCCTAAACACCTATTAGCTTGAGGTAAGTTAGGGTAGCCCTCTATTCTTGACTCTCCATGACCTGGATCCTTGGGGTGGTTGGTCCCCATCTCTTACATTTTTGGTGAACTCGATGTGAACAAGATCTATCCATTTTCCTCTGTTGATACTTTTCCCCACACTTGGTGACTATTGTATGCCTGAGTGTTGTGAAGGTTTATGAGCATCACAACCTAGTCTAAAACTTATAGGTATGTTGTTAGGAGAATTTTGCAACACCTACCAATGGAAAAGATGAAGGTCACCTCTAGTTTTTCCACTAGTTTAGCTACTAATTTTACTACAGGTTTTCTTACAAGTTTCATGGATGAGATGGGTTTCATAGATGAGACTAATCATATTCCTACCCCTCTAGTATCCCCTATAGTTTCATCCATATATGAGGATGATGCTATGCATATTGCTACGAAAGACCTCCTAGCATTAAATAATATATTATCAAATCTTGTGAATCTCTTGGAGAGAGCATCAAGCATGGCAAGAGCCACTAGGATTACTAGCTAGGTGAGAAATTTGTTAGGAAAGGATCAAATAGTCATAGAGTTCTTATGTGAAATTTCCAATCTAATCAAAGCTTATATCCTTATGTATAATTCTAGATTGGGTACCACCTGAGGGGAAGTGCTCAAAGCCGATGAAAGAAAAATAAGAATTTCAATTCCCACCATGTTTGTGTGCATGGCCAAAATAGGCCCCTCGATTAGTTTCTCTTCTACTTCTCAAAGGACTAACACTCTCAAGGTGAGTATAATACCCCTTGGGTTCAGTCTCACCCCTCCTACTACTTACAATAGTGGGGGCTCCAGTGGAATGAGTGGTGGTGGCTTTGGTAGCATGGGTGGAACTAGCGGAGGTGGCTTTGGTGGAGGCTATGGTGGTGGTTTTAGTAGTTGAGGTAGCTCTAGTTGAGGCCCTACTAGTGGTGGTGGCTCTAGTGGTAGTGGTTTTGGAGGTTCCACTAGGCCTTTGTCATCCTCTAACCCTGTTATGAATGCCCTTCTGCAAAACATGGGCCATATGTAAAATCAATTGGCGAGTCTTTCCAAGGCCTTCACCTAGCCTATGTTTCAACCTTTCTTCCAACATAGCCCATTGTCAGTAGCAATCCTAAGTACTCCCTTTCCACAAGGAATGGAGATTCCTAAATTTGAGAAGTATGGTGGTAAAGGTGATCCACAAACACATGTGTCGGCCTTCAATGCAATGTTTACAAATTTCTTCCATCACGATGCTTTAATGGAAAAACTCTTTCCTTGATCTCTAAAGGATATAACACTTGAGTGGTACTATTCCTTGCCCGATGATTCTATATTCTCATTCAATCAACTCATGAATCAGTTTCTCTATTAGTTCTAGGCTAACATTAATTCAAAGATGACCTTCTCGGACCTTGTCTGATGTAAGAAAGTAAATAACAAGAAGATAATTGATTTCATAGAATGATACCAAGTGCTCTTTTCATAGATCTCATACCCGCTACCTAATTCCGATGTGCAAAAGGTGTTCATAGGTAGCTTGTAGAGAGCAGGTAGGAAACAAATTCCCTAATGAAATACCCTTCCTTTGTGCATTTGTGTGTCGTGTTGCAAGAATATCAACAAATGACAGTTCAGTTTGAGGGATCTTCCTCGTTCTCCTTTTCAAAAGGAAAATCTATTGTATCTATCTCAAGAAAAGGTAAATTTGTTGCAAATGTAGTCACCATGACAAACGATAATGGCCTTAGATGCAACAAAATTTTTACAAAGCTGGCAGAATCTTATTCTTCCATCTTGCAAAAGTTCTTGAAGGATAAGATCATAACTTTGGAAAACCCTTGACCTCTTAAGGAACCTTATCCTGACTAGTATGATGTGAATACTTTTTGTCAACACCATCGAGTTAATGAGCATGAACCAAGCATTGCATGCACTTGTGTCATGCGATATAGGATCAAATTGATGACGATACCATTCATCTCGATGGGACAAAACAAAATGCGAATAAATCGGTAGAAAAGGCCAATAGTGAGTTACAAATTTATATGGACCCACTTATGTCTCACTCTGCAAACTTGATTATTGACCCCTTTGATGCTTCTACTTAGCCCTCAGTATACATTAATATGGTCATGATTACTCCTTCCCCATAGCTTGCAACTAGTTCACCAGATGTGACATTCACCTCATAGGACATGCCCTTGAATAAAAATCCCTCTCCCCTATACATTCCTGCTCATCTCAATGGAAACATTGTGACAAGGGTGCTAGTCAATCCCACGAGCCAAGTGAATGTTATTAAAAAGGAGACATTGTGATTAAATTCATTACAGAGGGAGTAATATGAAGAAATGAATTCTACCATTTGTACACACTATGGTCTCTCTCTTAAGTTGCATGGCTCAATAACTCTTTCCATCCTAGTTGGACCTAGGGCTATGGATGTAACCTTTGATGTTATTGTGGAATTTGATTTGTTCAAGGTGAAGTTAGGGCTAGCTTCCATGAACGGAATCACTTTTGTTATTCATAAGTGTTTTAAGTTCTCCCACGAAGGTGTTCTACACATCATGTATGACATTGGATATCATCCATTTTTATCCCATGTGGGTTATTCATTGGATAATTTTTTGCCCACCCAATTAGTCTACTTCCCCCTAGAACCAACATGCTTTACCAAAGCTATGTAAAGTACAAAATTGGGGGAAAGGGATAGCTAAAAGTGACCCCTTCAATAGTGTAGCAGCAAGCTTCTTGCTCTTATTGAAAAGGAAAGGAGAGGAATGCCCATCCTTAGGATGCCTCTTCTACTCCCCTCTTTGAAGAAGAGTTTTGGATTACTACTCCTAGATTCCACATAAGAAGTCTGCAGGTTCGTGTTTGGCATAAAGCCAAGATTAGGATATTGGATCTTCCTACTGTGCCTCTTAGACCTTGGCCCTACCTATATGGTAGAGGGAAGGGCCCTCATGGGGAATCCTCTATGTCTCGGCATCCATGACCTCCTACCACTCCTGTCCCCAAGGAAATGAATGAGAAGAGGCCCACTGCTGAGGTGCTAGATCTAACTCCCCCCATTGTTTCTCAATATCTTCCTCCTACTGCTATCTAGGAGTCTCTCCCTCCATAGGAGATGACCATGATGGATAATTAGATGGCCAAGTAGGATCCTTCTATTTTATCTTAGCTCTCAGCCTCTAGCTCCCAAAGTCACAGAACTTGTCTTGCATGTGAGCACAAGCATCAGTGAAAGGATCTCAAGGTTGAGCAGGCCACTATGTAGAGGAAGGAAGGGAGCCAACCACCCCTATTTTAGGGCCTCATGTTGTGTCCTCCCCTCCCACCCCCTCTACTTTGGTTCAATAAAAAAAATTTCTTCTTCCAACTCCTGTTGTGAGCATGAACGCACTTGAACCTAAAATTTATCCTTCGGTCAAGCCACCTCTCTTAATGTCCCTTCTGGACATCCCATAGTCCTCAAAGACTATGGACATGTTGAAAACCTTGGTGGTGTCTTCCATAGTCTTCTCCTCCTCCTTCGTGCCTCCCACCTCATTCATAGGGAGTTCACATCCTTCAATGAAGTAGAATGTGGAGGTTGGCCCTTCCAACAATGGGGGCATAAGAAGAGTCCACCTTCTTCAAAGGTTGGTCCTATGCTAGCATGTGTCGTATTAGTGATGAAGTAGGTTCCAGCTTCCCTTGAGTTTTTCTCTGCTTCCAAGTCACCCAGTGAGCCTAGCAATGAATCTTGGGTGTTACCTTCCCCATTCATTGAGGTAACACATGTCACTCCTATGAAATCACTGACCTTTACTCCACAAGAGCTAAGTGGAGAAGACCTTGTGAGCCCTTCTTCCTTGGCCCTTATTGTGGGATGGTCAAAAGGTCCCCCCTTTAATACTCCACCACTATAGGCTTGTCTACCTTCCCCATATAATGATCTAGATCAGGAAGTAGATGACCTCTTGGTTGATGAGTGTTAGGGGGGCACCTTCTTTTTACCTTTAGATTAGGTGTGTGTTTGTTGTGATGTGTTCCCCTATGCTTGTATTATGTGTTCTTGGATGACCCTTTTCACCCTTGTAGGTGCTTAGATATGGTAATGATTATGTGTAATAAAAATTCCTCTATTTATGGCATCATTCTTCCTCTGTTATGTGTACTGATTTTTAGCAAATTGGGGACAATGCAAAGTGTTGGGGGCATTTAAGCTTCCCTTCCATGTTGACCCAATTTTTTTTATTTTTTTTTCTTCTCATGCATTCTTCATATGGTCTGATATAGTAGGGCGTTGAAGACAATTCATCTATATATTATTACTATACTTATATATATTTATGAGTAGCTCTGACCCCAAAATATCATATCACCCCTATGCCCCTTATTTATGATGTCCTTATTCTTTTTTACAGTTTTTACCTTTCTCTCTTCTTTGCTTGAGTTGTGATGTTGTGGTGCCTATGTGTTATCCCTTGTGTGTGCAAGAACATCACCATGATGACATTTCACTATGTCCCAAGGGCCACAACATCACTTTTTTCATTCTTGCTTTTCCCTCCTTAGGATGTTGTGTGCCTTTGTGTTCAACACACACCACCCTAAGGGGGGGCTACCATATCAACTTTGATTTTTATAAAATTCATTTGGTGACTAGTTAATATTTTCTCAAAAAATTGAAAAATCATTGAAATTTTTTTCAAAAATTGCATTCACAACAAGGACCCTCTAGCAGAATGTATTTCCTTCATCATGGGTTCACAAAGAAAGAACTTGAAAAAAATTCCTTCAAGGAGGGATAAAATTTTCCTGTGGGAGAAGCCTCGGCCTTCCCCTCATGAGGGGGCATTTTATTCCTTTTGAATTCCTTGACGAAGTGAACATATTTCAAAGGATTCCTTGACGTTAAATTGGTTTGTGAAAAATGCTCTCACTTTCAAATAGTGCATCCCTTGAGTGGACCCCTCTTATTTTGAAGGGTTCCTAAGGGACCCCTTTGAAATATTTTCCTTCAATTGGTTGACTGTCTACTTGTTTTCCTACATGGCTTCTTTTTGTTCTCTAATATTTTTTATCTATGGATTAACATGTTTTGTAGGGGCGCATGTGAAGGTACTTTTCAATCCGACTCTGCGGAGTCCCATTTCATTGGGCTCCCTTCATGAGAGATTACTTGGGGTAATTCCTTCTTTGTAGGTCTGAGGGCCTATGAAGCGCTTGCATCCTATGGTATTTACCCATCATTGGTCTATGGGCCTTCGATGTACTTTTTTAAACTTTATATTTTTTTGGAGCTACAAAGTACTTTTGTCTTGTGGAGTCCTTTTCTTGCCTTGCACTTTTGAGTTAGCTAGATTGTGGTATGCTTCCTTGAAAATTTAGGTATACATTTCTAACCGTTTGATCTACTTTATTGAATTCTCATTGATATTCACACTCACTAAAATGGGGGAAAATGTATAGGAGTGAATTTTCACCCCTTGTGTAAATTTCCATTTTGCATACCCTCACCATAGAAAATCAAACTCTAAGGAAAAATTCCACATCACCCATCCAAAATGCATCCAATTGGCATGTGTTGTTTTTGTTGATGGTGAAATTTTCATTAGGGATGCGAGCACAAAATGTGAATGTCTATGCAGTGCATTGTCATCTTTAATAGATTCTTTCCTTTGGAATTTGCAAGGACATTACATTCCTCATTGGGGATGAATTGTAATGCCTTTGTGTGATCAACCGAACCGAAAAATGGCTCCTTTTGGCCTCCAAATCCATCCAATTCACTATCACTTCATCTCTTTCACACTTCTTGATCTCTTTCACATCGTTGGAGCAATTCATTCCATTCTTGACAATCCCTTCAACATTATAGTACTCCATTTTCACAACTCCATTGAGCATTACAATAGCTTGTTACTCCATTCATTCTATCTTTGTGTATGTGGTGCTACCATAGAAGATGCAATTTTGGAGTCTTGTGAGACCTCCCTTCATCATTGTTGCAGCCATGTCAACTTTTCCAAGCTCATTGCTTGCATTCTCCCTTCATTGGCCTTGAGAGCCTTGGGTGGAGGTGGTAGCACTTCATTTTTCCTTTTGTGGTTTGATAGAGTAGCATAAAATTCTTTTGTAGTGTTTAATACTTTCTCTTTTCTTCTTTCCTTTATCATATTTTCTACTTCATGGCTTTTCTACTTGTCTGTGGAGGTGCAAACACCAAATCAAGGGTTTGAATGAGGAAAACCCCTATACAACACCACCAAGTTTCTCTCCTGCTTGTGTGTGGAGATCACTAGTGAGCTAGCTCTTTAGTGAGTTGATCTTCATCACCTTTTTCCTTATCTACTTGTTTTATCATTTATGTCCTTACTTTTCATACTTCATAATTTTGTTTATTTCATTAAAGTTAGTTAGCTAGGCAGTTTAGTAGGTTTTCAGTATTTTCTATTGCATTTTATGTTTTCTAGTCAAACAAATGCCAGCATGCTAGAGAAATGCTAGCATGTCACACTATCATCCCAGACCCATATTGTCATCCTTGGACAAAGAGTTTTTTGCGGTGTAGTTTGAACTCCAGAAACCAACTCGTCTGGCTTAAATTAGATTATTGAATCTGTAGAGTGATAGAAGCACCTAAGAGTTCTCTTCATTCTTGATTCTAATCCTAAAAACCCATTAGCTTGAGGTAATTTAGGGCATCCCTCTACTCTCGACTCTTCGTGACCTGAAACCTTGGGGTGGTTGGTCCCACTCACTTAGACTTTTGATAAAATTTGATAAAAAGAGGAAATAGTGTCTTGCAGTGGTATTTTGGGTGACAAAGTTGTGTTGTAGTTTTGCTTCACATTTATTCTAGATTAAAGATATGCCTATGTGATTTGGATATGTTGGTGAGATTGGTTTGGAGGTATTGAATTCAATAGTTTGTGTGTTGGATCATTGTACATAAGAAGTTGTATTCACTAGTGTGTGACTATGTATTACATAGGTGTCTAGGAGAAATTTCTTTGCTCCAAGTTTCTCCACAGAATGATTTTAGGTCTTACGATTCTGAATGAGTGTTAATTGTTATGGTATCTTTGTTTAGTCAAGATGGTTTGAGGCTTGGTGCTTCAGAAGATGGTTTACTAAGTTACAATGTATGTAAGAGTTCTCTAAGTGTATTGAGTGTGCACATTCTTCAGGTGGAAGTTATTGTGAAGGACTTTGTTGGATTTTAGACCATTTGAGGAATAGTCTAGGTCATGTTCAAGCATGGTATGTGGTATGCAATTTTTTCTTGGGCTTGAGGAAGCATGTACTTAAAATTTAAATTATGTTTGCATGGGTAATGAATTACCCGGTTTTTACACTACTTGTGAAGGTTCTTAGTTGTTTGTGGAAGTGTGGCATGATGTGTTAGGATGGATTTAGGTCATGGATAAGGAGCCTTGTGGTTTTACCTCATTCCTTTACATCATAGGTGTGATCCTAATAAAATTTCATGTTCCTAATGTGAGATGCTAGATAAAAACTAAGAATGTAACAAGAGGAAATAACAAGATAAAACGGCACCTCAATCATTAGCCTAAGAAAATGGATAACATGGAAGTAAGATAAAACAAATTGAATTTTGTTTGTTATACCTTCTATGTTTCTCTTTCCTTGGTTGGCCATTGATCTTGAAGACTTGTGTGCTCCTTGGATGACAATAGAGTTAAATGGATGTAAGATGCAAGATGCAAGATGGGTGAAAATGATAAGTGTTATGATGGATGAGAGCTCAAATGGTAAATTTGCAAGAGTTTTCTTTCAAAAGACTTGATCCCTAAATTGAGGGAAATGAAGGGGTATTTATAGGTTAATTGGAATTCTCTAGAGAATTCAATGGTTGAGATTGATCCAACAAGATCAAGATGAAGGGCTATGGTGAGTTGAGGACTCACAAGCCCTCACATCTTGACATGTGGAATGTGAGATGTCTTAGGGTGGAATGATGTGGAAATGAGGTGGAAGGGAAGTACATGAGGTGGCTCTTGGGGGATGAGAAGATTCCTTGAAGGAATAAAATTGAATTAAAAATTCACAATGATTGGAAGAATCTAGTGGATAAGAGAGGGTCTCCAAAAAGCTGGAGATTTGTCACATGTGGGTTATGTGACAAGTCCAAGGTTCTAGAAGCCCTTGGCACATGTGAAGTGACAAGTCAAGGTTTCTAGAATCTTGCATGGAGATGGGGAAGACCTTGGAAAGACAAAGTGAATTAAAATTTCACATGGGGAAGAGAGGAGTCTTGGGCAAATAAATGTGAATTAAAAATTCACATGGGGAAGAGAGTCCAGGCTAAAAAAGGTAAGTGGGAAGGTTGACCAGAAAAGGTAAGCCAAATGTGGCTAATGATTCTAATTAAGGTTGTGCAAACACAGGATTAGGATAATTAATGAGAGATTAGAGGCAAGTGGGAGATTATGGAGGATGTGACACTTAATCTTGATTAAGTGGTGCACATCCTAATCATAGATTAATTAATTTAATCTGGATTAAAAGAGGGTTATGGAGAATGTGACAAGGAGAGAGAAAAAGAGGAATTAAAATTAGTTTTAATCCAAATAGGTTAAATGACTAAATTAAACAAATTGTCTTATTTATTTAATTTAGAGAGGAAAAGGGATAAGGTAAAGTATTTAATTGATTTAATTACATACTTTAGGAACCTTAGGTAGAAAATAAAATAATGATTAAATAAATTATTTAATCACTATTAATGAAATAGATGAATAAAGTAGACGATTTTGATCATATGGAAGTGGTCAAATTTGTATGTCTACATTTTTCCCCTCTTTGAAGTACTGTTAGAATAACTGTGCTTCGAAGAAAAGAAAGTGCGGATGAATCTATAGAGGAATTAACTGGAAGATGATGCCCCAGCATGGGGAGGAGGACCTAAGCTATCCAAATTAGCAGAGAAATGGATGAATATGCCCCAATCCTGGAAGGGGTTGATTATGGTCGATAAAATAGATTAATGTGAAGGGTATGCCCCCTTGAGAGGATGACGGGGGAGAAATAGGGGTCCCAGATGACCTCTCGATAGGAAGAAATAGATGGTCCTGAAACTAGGAAAGGTATGATCAGAGATGAGATGATGAAAGGGGATATGACGATGTAAAGTGATGGATAAGAAATGATGGTAAGTGATGGGAGGTAAAAGTGAGCAAAAGTTGAGTCGACGACACAGATGATGTTGCCCCAGTCAAGCTACAAGCCAGGTTGGGCAGAGGGTTGATGGAGCATTGTTTGATAAGGAAATGATATATCCCAAAACAACACAAGGATAGGTAAGGACACATCCTGATGAGGATGAGGGTGAGTGTTGTTGATGAGGGAATGATACATCCCAAAACAACACAAGGATAGGGAAAGATACAACCGGATGAGGATGAGGATGAGTGTTGTTTGACGAGGGAATGATACATTCCAAAACAACACAAGGATAGGGAAGGATACATCCCAATGAGAGTGTTGTTGATGAGGGAAGGATAAATCCCAAAACAACACAAGGATAGGGAAGGATACAACCCGTAGATGATAATGATGATGATGATGAGGAGGATGAGGATGATTGGATCAAGGCTTGTAGCAAGGCTAAGACCAAGAGTGTGATTAGATTATTTGAATGGATGAGGATGGGGGAGATATGCAAGATGATGAAATGGAAAATGAAATGCAATCCTAATTCAATTTGCCATCCTTAGAGCACTAATTTTTGCTATAGCATAAGACACCGGGCATCAAGGTATGTAAACCAAGACTAATTAGTGTCTAATGCATAAAACAAGCACAACAAACAAGAAGGCTATCCCAACACCCCAATGTCACGATGACTTTGGTCGAGCTAGGTATTGGAATAACCACAAGCACAAAAGGATGCCCCAGCATAACACAAGACCTTGGGGATCTTGGTGGGTACTACGTGGGAAAACCAAGAAGACAAAAACAAAGAAATCAGCAAGATATACCCCTATGTCTATGAGTCAATGTACACCATGATATGATGGATCAAGGAGACCATGACAAGTGATGATAGGGAGCTCAAATGATAAACAAAATTCAAAAGCATCAAAATATTAGAATCAATTTCAAACGTCCTTTGCCATAGGATCAAAAGGATGGATGGGGTTGATGCGGTCTATTAGGAAGGATACATCCTGTTGAGACCAAAGATGGAGGATATATGGGTTGATCAACATGATGCAGGATAGCATAAACCGATTGAACCTCGTGATACGAATGAATTTGGTTTATAAGCACTAGCTCGGATAGGGACATACTTGATGACATAACAAGATGACATGACACAAGACTCAACCTAAAGACCTAGGGGATCGAGGGTTGATCAAAAATCAACCTTGCCTACGTGAAAGTGCAGAGCCCTCATAGTTCAGGAAAAGACCATGGTAAAAGTGGAAAGAGGAAAATGAAGACCTCGATGGATGACAAAGACCAGATGGAAAAAAATGCCCAGGCGGTGGACCAAATGATTGACCTTGCCTACATGAAAGCACAAGGGCAATGTAGTGTGACACAAGGCCAAAGACAGTCGATGGAAGAGGACAAGACAAACAAAAGAAAAAACCCCAGGGGCGAATCAAATGATCGACCTTGCCTATGTGAAAGTGCAGGGGCAACGTAGTTCGACACAAGACCAAAGTCAAACAATAGATAAGGGATGATGAACTGACCAAGAGAAATGGAAAAAAGGATGGAGCCGATATGATGAGACAAGATAGACTTGCAGGATTGGATAGGACGATGGGTGATATGTGTAAGCTGTGTAGGATGTGAAGCTCAGGGATGGGATAGGTAATTTAAATCATATAAATTCAAAAGGTAGGATGATGGATAGATGAGCGATGAAGATGTCAGAAAGATATGGTAAATAGATAGGAGGGATGAATTACGATGTGAATGGCATTGGGTTGCATGTGGGTAGCCTAGAGCTAGATACCAATGACAAGGGATAATAGAGGGAAATGGATGGATGGATAAGAAGATGCTTGGGTAGGTGGATAGATGAGATGAAGATTGAGAGGATATTGTTAAGATGTGAGAAATAGATATGAATGATGATAGTGAGATAGCATGGCATTGGATTTCATGGGGGTAGCCGATAGCTAGATACCAATGACAAGGGATGATGAGATAGAGGGAAATGGATGGATGGATATAGATGGGAGATAGAAAGATGCGAGGATAGGTGGATAGAGGGATACAAAATTGGAGGGATGGAATGGATTATTGGATGGATAAATGGATGGGAGGATAAGGATTAAAAGATGGAAAAGGACTAGTGGATGAGAGTATAGGAAGATAAGGATTGGGAGATGGCAGAGATTATTGGATGGATAAATGGATGGGGAGGTAAGGATGGGCAAGATGGGGAGATGGAGAGGATTACCTAGAGTAATGGATGGATGATGTCTCAAGGACTCAATCATAAATAAGGAGATGCCCCCACTCTAGATGTGTCATGCATGATGAGGAAAGAGGGATAGAAGGATGGGTGGATAAGGGAGTGAGATGGGTAATGGAAGATAGATGGATGTGGATAGGATGCATGGAAAATGGAAGATAGAGATAGGTGGATAAGGGATATGATAGTGTATGGATGAGGGGAATATATGCCAAGAGATGTCTAAAGCATGGATATAGGTTTTGCCCCTACATTTATCAAGATCACAAGGAAGATGGAGGGACTGGGATAAATGGGATAGAGTGATAGGATGTGGAAGATAGCAAGATGTAGGATATGGAGGAAAGATGCTGCCCCCAATCATGGAAGGAGACTAGATGGGAGATTTACACATGATGCATGTTTGCTAGGTGTTCATCATGGTACTAATCCAAGGCGCTTGTTTGCCAAG